>JBAPGN010002856.1:0-45378 GCA_037355405.1 Vitis amurensis
GCCAAAACTACTACTCAAAAGTGTTTAAAAGGATTAATTATAAGCTATCAAATAGCACTTTTTGAGTAGTAATCAGCAGCCTTATCCAAGTATGAGCGTGTTATGTTAGCTTGCTCGTGTCACCCCTTCGCGAACTTGAAAGTCACTAGATTGCTACCTGTATAGCCTATTATTAGTGTGTGAGGGGTTAATGGTTGTTGCCCTATGGCTAACTCGAACGGGCTTTTGTTAGTTACCTCACTCATTTGCAAATTGTATGAGAACTGGGCTATATCTAGCAACTTAGCCCAATCCTTCTAGTTGGCACTCACGAAGTGCCTCAAGTTTAGCTCTAGTAAGGCGTTTACCCTTTCAGTTTGCCCATCTGTTTGTGGGTGAAAGCTTCTGGAGAAGTAAAGTTCCAAACCCATAAGCTTGAAGAATTCCATCCAAAATTTCCCAGTGAACTGTGGGTCAAGATCACTAATGATATACTTAGGCAACCCCCAATACTTGACCACGTGCTTTAAGAATAACCTTGTTGTCTATTCCGTAATGTAGTCAGTAAGGGCTACTATGAAGGTCGCATACTTAGAGAACCTATCCACTACTACTATGATAGAGTTGTTATCCTCCGACTTGGGTAGCCCTATGATGAAGTCCATGGTGACGCTATCCCATGGGTGTTCTGCTATTGGTAGTGGTTCCAACAGGCCTCTAGGTTATCGTTGTTCCACCTTGTCTTATTGGCACTTAAGACAAGTCTTCACATAGGCCTCAACTTCATCTCATATTTGAAGCCAATAGTAAGCTAACTCAAATAGTGCCCTCGTGCTTCGTTACTCAGGGTGCCTAGCCCACTTAGTGTCATGACACTCCTTAATAAGATTCATCTTTATGTTCCCTCACTTAGGCACTTAGAGTCGTCTCCCTTAGTGTAGAGTAGGTCGACCTCCACCCAAAACCTCTTACTTTTCCCTTCATGAGTCAAGGCAATGAGGCTCTTAGCCTTTGGATCACGTTGCAGCCCCTCCTTTAGAAGATCCATGATGTCTCCTTGGGGCTGACTCATCATGGATGTTAGTTCTGCCTTGCGGCTTAGGGCATCGGCTACATGATTATCGCTTCCTAGCTTATACACTAGCTTATAGTCGAACTCGGCCAAGAAGTCTTGCCACCTAGCTTGCTTAGGACTTAGCTTCTTATGGGTTTGGAAGTAACTAGTGGCAATATTGTCGGTCTTCACTATAAAGTGAGGCCCTAGAAGATAGTGCCTCCAAGTGCGCAAGCAATGGACAATGGTGGTCATCTCTTTTTCCTACACTGTGTAGCGTCTCTCCATGTCATTTAGTTTGCGACTCTCGAAGGTGATCGGATGCCTATCTTGTATAAGGACTCCCCCTATAGCAAAGTTTGGGGCATTTGTGTGTACCTCAAAAACCTTGGTGTGGTCGGGTAGTGCCAACATCGGCTCCTCTATCATGACCTTCTTTAGATCTTTGAAGGCTTGTTGACACTATTCATCCCATTCCCATGCCTTATTCTTCTTAAGAAGATTAATGAGTGGAGCTGCCCTTGATGAATCGTTGGTAGTAATTAACTAAACCAAGGAAAGATTTGAGTTGAGGTACCTTGGTTGGTAGATCCCATTCCTGGATGGTTCTCACCTTGCTATCATCCATCATCAGCTTGCCATCTTTAATGCGATACCCTAGGAAGCTCATTTCTTCCTTAGCAAATGAGCATTTCTCCTTCTTTACATATAGCTCGTTCTACTTTAGGATCTTAAAGACCTGTCTTAAATGCTCTACGTGCTCCTTCAAGGTGTTACTATAGATGACTATGTCATCCGCATACACCACCATGAACTTGTCTAAATATGGGTGGAATATCTTATTCATGAGTGTGTAGAACATCGTTAGGGCATTGGTGAGGCCGAAGGGCATCACTAAGAACTCGTATGAGCCATACCTGGTCACACATGAAGTCTTCGGCTCGTTCTCCTCCGCAATCCTTACTTGGTAGTAGCCCGACCTCAAGTCTAGCTTTATGAAGTATCTCGCCCTATCAAGTTGGCCGAACAAGTCGGCGATGAGCGGAATAGGGTACTTGTTCTTTACCGTTACTTTGTTAAGTGCACGGTAGTCAATACACATCCATAGGGACCCATCATGGTTCTTCTGAAATAAGACCGAAGTGCCATAGGGAGCCTTGGATGGTTAGATGAACCTTGCGTTAGCAACTCCTTAAGTTGCCTCCTTAGCTCTTCCAGCTCGGGTCATGCCATTCTATATGGCCCCATAGTAGGGGGCTTAACTCTTTACTCCAACCTGATCTTATGATCCTCATTTCTTCTAGAAGGGAGTCTCTTGGGCAACTCGGGCGGCATCACCTCCATGAACTTATCAAGGACTCCCTCGATTTCCTTAGGTATGGGTTCTCCCGACCCATCATCCATTTCTTCCTTAAGGGTGGCGAGGTAGGTTACCTCTTTCCTATTTAACCCCTTCTTTACTTGTATAGCCGATAACATAGGGGTTTTGGGTGAACCTTCGATGACCGTAGGGACCATGCATGGCTTCTCCTTCTCTAGGATAGCCATTGAGCGTAGGAAGGGTAGTGGCACGACCTTGACCTTCTGTAGGAAGTCTATCCCCAGTACCATCTTGAAGTCGTCCATGGGTGCCACTATGAAGTCGATTTTTTCTTCCCAAGAGCGAATGTGCATAGTCACCCCACGAGCTACTTCATGTGATGGCTTGGCAGTTGAATTAACTGCCTTAAGCCAACCTCCTTCCTTGGATGCTTGGAGCTCTAGCCTCTTTGCCTCATCCTTTGAGACAAAGTTATGAGTGGCACCAGTGTCCACCAGGGTCTTGGTGGCCTTCCCATTTACAAGGGCCTCGACATACATTGACCTTTTTCTTTGAGGCGTCTTAGGCACCGGCTTGGCCTTGAGAGCGTTTAAGAGTTGTAATGATCCCACATGAGCATCGCCCTCCTTTTCCTTTTCCTTTTCCTCGATCATAGCATTTAAGGCTTTCCTTTTGGGGCAATCCTGCGCCCAATGTGGCCCATCACATAGGAAGTAATTGGTCTTGGGCTTCAAATCTTTTTGTTTGTCTTTGCATTTACCATCCTTGCCACTAGAAGTCTTACTCGATCCTTCTTTAGGAGTGTACCCCCTTGATCCTTTGTTTTCCCCACCTTTGGCATGATTACCCTTGGATTGTGGCTTGGGCTTGGAAGAGTCTCCCATTTTATATTCTACCAAGGACTCTACTACTGCCATGATCGTGGCTAGGTCTTGGACACCACATCTCCTCAACTATTGCTCGACCCAACTTTGCAAGTTGTCCATGAAGTTGAATAGTAGCTTTTCCTCAGACATGTTGGGTATCTCAAGCATAAGCATAGAGAACTCTTTGACATACTCACGGATTGAGCTTGTGTTCTTGAGACGTTTTATATTCTTCCTTGCTAGGTAAGATACATCCTCAGGGTAAAATTGCCTTTTGATTGATTGCTTGCTTAAAGGCATCCCATGTGTCGATAGTGCATGTCCCTTTTTCTATATCAGAAAACCTCCGACGCCACCATAGAGTAGCATTATAAGTGAGGTAGAGGGTCGCGGTGCATACCTTAATGGCTTCATCTGTCAGTACAATACCTCAAAGTAGTGCTCCATGTGCCATAGAAGTTGTCTAGCTCCTTGGCATCCATTTTTCCACTGAACGTATGTGGCTTGGGCACCTCCACCCTTGGTGCCTCATGAGTGGCCATGACTCATGTTGATATGGCAGTCTTATGGATGGCCAACTCTTGTCGAACCTCCTGGTCTCGGGCCTCCATGCGCGCAACTAAGGCCTCTACCCTTGACTTTATACTAGCGAACATGGTCATGACTTTGTCTTGGAAGGACATGAACTCATTATGTGACACCGGTTGAACTTGTGAGGCTAGCATCTCCTCACGAAGGTCTTGGATTTGCTCTCTTAGATCCACTAAGCCCTTCTCCATGCCTTGCTCAATCAAGTCCACTCCTTCTCTCGTGTCTGCTATGGCTAGCTCCACCTTGGCTAGCATTGCCTCCATGTTGGCTATGGCATCACAAGATTTATCCTTCCTGCCCCTGTCCTATGCAGTAGGCTCGATCTCCCTCCCACGTTGGAGCTCAACATGCTTCCTTTACTATGCCCGCTTCGTAGCCGCACTCTGATACCACTTGTCACGGACTTAGTCTTTTCCTAAGCTTGTGCGGCACTTAGACAAGTCAAGACACTTGATCATGCTAAGTTGACCTTACTCCCAATGCTTAGCTTGCTAGGCTAAGATGCTCACGACTTGGAAGCTTTAGAAGGCATAGTAGGCAACTCTTAAAAAATGGAAGCTTTATTGCTTTCAAAGGAAGCTATACAATACTTGGAAGCTCACTTGCTTGGTGCCTTGGCCAAATGAGGCCTTCACCTATTTATAGGCACCAATGGAACACTCTAGAACCTTGGAGGGTTCCTTACAAATCAAGAATATTCTAGAACACCTAACACAATTCTTTGTACAAGCCTATGTGCAAGAATATACAAGAGATCTCTAGAATTCTCTAGAAAGCCTTGGACTCCTCTCATGCCTTCCACTATAGTGTAGAAATGTCTGGACTTCTCTAAGCATCTCTAGAACCTTCCACACTCTTCCCACTATAATGTACAAATTCCATACAAGCCTTCATCTGGTAGATGGTTTCAGAAATTTGTTGAAGAGAACTGAAGATCTACACTTGCATGAATTGTGTGGTGGTACTAATTTTCTTTCCAAATTAGATGGGGGGGGGGGGGGGGGGGGTTAAATTAAAGCATCTCAATGTTGAAAGTAGTCCAGAGATTCAATATATTGTGAACTCAATGGATCTAAATTCATCACATGGTGCCTTTCCTGTTATGGAGACATTGTCTCTCAATCAGCTGATCAACTTGTAAGAAGTATGCCATGGCCAATTTCTAGCAGGGTCCTTTGGTTACTTGAGAAAGTAGAAGTGGAAGATTGCGACAACTTGAAATTTCTCTTCTCATTATGTATGACTAGAAGCCTTTCCCGACTTGAAGAAATAAAAGTAACTAGATGTAAGAGTATGGATGAGATTGTTTCCCAAGGAGGGAAGAAATAAAAGTAGATGGTGATGATGCTGTTAATGTGCCCTTGTTCCCTGAATTCAGATACTTGACATGATAGGACTTAACCAAACTCAATAATTTCTGCTAAGAGTATGGATGAGATTGTTTCCCAAGGAGGGAAGAAATAAAAGTAGATGGTGATGATGCTGTTAATGTGCCCTTGTTCCCTGAATTCAGATACTTGACATGATAGGACTTAACCAAACTCAATAATTTCTGCTTTGAGGAGAAGCCGGTGCTTTCCAAGCCTATTGATTACTACTCAAAAAGTGCTATTTGATAGCTTGTAATTAACTCTTTTAAACACTTTTGAGTAGTAGTTATTACCTTTTAACTCAATTAACATATTAAGGACCTTTGCAATCATTTCTAATCAAATTGTGTAAGTTTTGGTGCTTTTGATAGTAATTTGATCACCAAAGCAATCCAAGATTGAGGAGAGTTCTATGGAATCCATGGCAAAGCAATTGGAAGCTCATTAACATGAAGAACCAAAGCTTTGAAGCTTTATAGTCCTTTTCCATAAGCAAATCATGAATGCAAGGAGGGAAAGCAAAGAGAGAAATCTAACATGAAGAGTTCAAGAGGACAGCAACTGTTGGACACTTTTGGAGCACTTTATGGAGCCCAATTAATGCATTCTATATGTCGTTTCGAAGCTTGAGAAGTCATAAATCCAACGCTTCAAACGGTGTGCGATTCGGAGTTGAAATGAAGAAGTTAGAGCCATTGGAAGCCGATCACACCAAGCTGAAGGCCAATTTCGCAGGCTGTGAAATCACAAGGTGATGGCTGCGAAATGGTGTCCTTCAGGTTGCGAAATTTCGTAGCCATCTTGCACGCCTGCAAAATTCTCCTGAGTGCTTCCAGATATTTGCGACCTACATTTTTAGATTTTTTGCTTCATGAGTGGCTAGAATTTTAGTTCCTTGGAGCTAAGATAGCCGGGTAAGGCCTCGAATGCAAGAATTGGTAGTTTTGTTGTTTTAGCTGTTAATGAAGAGAAAGTGTGACCCATTTATGATTTCTATGTTTTTAGTTAACTTAAAACGCCTTCAATTCACCTGAGCCAACACTTGGTAAGGCAAGTGATCTCCGTCCATGGAGATGCACTAGTTTATCTCTTGCGAGCTTTTGGGAGGTGACTTGAAGGTAGGATTTTATAGAATTGCCAACACTTGGTAAGCTTTTGGACTCTAAGGAAACATCCATTAGTTATCTCTTGCGAGCTTGAGAAGGGAAGTCCAAGGTTAATGATCACCTTGAATGGAAAATGCTAGGTGAGAGGCATGTGCCATTGCAAGTTGCATTAGTGAGAGAGAATTAGTGCTGAAATCCATTAAAGGGAAACATTTGTACAACATCGGTTAGAGAATTAACTATATGATAATTCTCTAATGTAAGGAAAAGATTCAAGTGACCGGAGCTCTGTTTTTGCATGAGCAGCCTGACCCTAGTGAACCTAACACTCCAAGGAACGCTTTTCTTCATAAGTAATTCCCATTACTTTCTTTTTAGTTAGCTTAAAACAAATCATTTTTCAACCAAAGTTTATGTTTTCTTCTTAAGCTAACCTTGAAATGAAAAAGCACCAATTCATCTTTGAATTGGTATCAGTTGTAAGTTGAAAACCCTTCCCAGTGAACGATCCTAGAGCCACTATGCTATATTAGCTAAGACTACCCTAGTGCATGGTGATATAGGTTATAAATTTTGTTGATTACTCCTGTTTGAGGACCAAACTCATAATACACCAAGTGGGAACGAATCACCTATAAGCACAATTTTGGTCTTAGTACACCACTTCTCAACCAACTGGTATGTCAAACCATGATAATCCTTTCTAGCAAGCCATTGCATTTTTCATCACTTCAATTCAAATACATGAAGACCTATCTGATGAGACTTTACCAGCAAGATAAAACAGAGCCTAGGAGATTGTTTTGGGCACTGTGACCAAATACAAGTCCATCAGTTCTAAATAAGCTTAATTTAGTCTAAAATCTAGCTTTAAGCAATATATTATACTTAGTCAATGGATAATCCAATCCAGTGGAAGATTATCATCATGTGTCTATTTTCACTCTATATTAATTGCTGCAATTTTATGTATACAATGCAATACATCTATGTTGTATATAACGCTCTCAGAGGTTCTCATGTTACAGGAGATCAGGGATGGCCAACGTCTACTTTCCTTGGGCGACAACCTCCGGTCTCTTAAGTTGAAGAATTGCACGTCACTGTTGAAATTATTCCCACCCAGTTTGTTACAAAATTTGCAAGAACTAATGGTGGAAAACTGTGATAAATTGGAACAAGTATTTGATCTGGATGATGGACATGTTGGGCTCCTCCCTAAATTAGAACTGAGGTTGATTGGTCTACAAAAGTTGAGGCATATATGCAACTGAGGCAGCTCCAGAAATCATTTCCTTTCTTCTATGGCTTTCGCTTCTGTAGGCAACATCATATTCCCTAAATTAATCCATATTTCACTGGAATCTTTGCCCACCCTCACAAGTTTCTCCCCTGGATATCATTCCCTCCAAAGCCCTCACCATGTCGACCTTGATACCCCTTTTGCAGTGCTTTTTGATGAAAGGGTCAGTTTTTTTTCTCAAAATCCTTTTCTTTTTTACTACTTATGATTTTAATTTCGTTTTAACATTGTTGTGAATCAAATTATTGGAGGAAAATAAAGAAATTTTATATTAATGTGGTTTTTTTTTTCTTTTCCTAAATTTAACTTAACTTTATATAAATTTAAATATCTTTAAATCTTTAATCCTTTTTTGTTTTTTGTATTAGTCTCTAAATGTTATGTTAAGTGTTAATTTATTTGTTTTTATTCACGTTTGAATGTTGAGGGGTTTTTGTATATATCAAAACATTTATAAAATTAATCATATGTAATTGGAAAAAATAATATCCACATATCCTAAAATATTTGAATTATTACTATAATAGAAATTTTATAATAATTAATTATGTCATTGGTATGAAAATTGGTAATTGGATAATAAACAGGATTTTAGTAAGAGAATGCTAGAAAAGTTTCTAAGTTAACACTTGCTTCTATATGGTGTATCTTTTGATGATGGATTTATAATTGAAGCATATGTTTAATTATTGAAATTAATTCATTAACTTTTATATTTTTAATTTGGGAAAAATATCAATTCTATGTATATGGATTCAAATATGGCAACAAAGTTAAAAAAAACAAAAACAAAAAAAAAAGATGATATATTCCATTAAGGTAAACTTTTTTTTTTAAAAAAGTTACTTTCTATATTAAGACAAAATTATCCTAAAAAAAAATGATAAACTTAAAAACAAATAGGTGTAAAAATATTTTAAGGTTTAAAAGTAATTTGCTTTAAGAATTAAATAAAAAAATCAATCAAACAAATCTTTTGGAACATTTTAAATGTTTGATAGTTGTATTAAAATGAATTCCATACCAACTCTACTATTTCTTGATAGTTGAATTAAAATTCTTATCGTTTTAGGCAATGGAATTCAACTTTTTTAAGCATGTTCAATGTCCTCTACCCTTCAACCCATCTTTAAGATGTAGTTTGTTATGTTTTTCTTTTGATGTCCCCGATTCTGGTCGGCTCTAGACATGGATGATTTCTTATTTTAGTTATTCAAAATGTATAAATAACAAAATGATGGGATGAATTCTGCAGGTTGCATTTCCTAGCTTAGAGTTATTAAATATCTCGGGATTGGATATTGTGAAAAAACTATGGCATAACCAATTTCCTCAAGATTCCTGTTCCAAACTAGAGAGTCTTGTAGTGTGGAATTGTGACAATTTGATAAATTTGATACCATTCTCGGTATCTTTTCAAAATCTAGCTACTCTAGATGTGCAGTCTTGTGGTAGTTTGGGAAGTTTGATATCACCCCCAATAGCTAAAAGTCTGGTAAAACTCAGAACACTCAAAATAGGTGGATCACATGTGATGGAAGAAGTGCTTGGCAACGAAGGAGGAGAAGCTGCAGATGAGATTGCTTTCTATAAATTACAACACATGATACTTCAATGTTTGCCAAACCTCACAAGCTTCAACGCAGGGGGTTATATATTCTTATTCCCATCCTTGGAGCATATGGTGGTGAAATAATGCCCCAAGATGAAAATTTTCTCTCCAAGCTTCATAACTACACCAAGGCTAGAAAGAATAGAAGTGGTAGATGATAAGTGGCATTGGCAGGCTAAATACCACCATCCATGATTTGTTTATAAAGACACATTGTATGTATTGATTCAACAATCTTAGTTATAGAGGATGATTTAAGATTTTCTTTCCTCCCTATGAATGATAACAGTATGAGTAGGACTATTAGAGAGACACCATCAATGTTGTTTCATGCATTAAAATCAAATATGAGAGGGTTTAACCTTTTCATTTTCTTCTGATTTTTCAGTCCTATCCTAGGTTTTCTGTTTATTTTTCTATATTTAAATGATATATCAATTCCTAATTAAGTTGCTATGCTCCTTCCTTGGCAACCAATAGACAATGCTATTGCTCTTACAACTTATCTTATGTGCAATCAAGCCAGGGTCTTGCATCCTTTTGTTTTTAGTATTATATGGAGTAGTTGTGAGACAAGTATTTACATGATGCTAGGCTTTTTAAGATTGCTCAACCACTATTCATAGTTAACATGTTGTTGTTATATCTATTAGCAATCATTAAAATGAAAGTTTGTGACCATTGTTTTAAATATTATCCTATAATCAAAGAAAATGACATTGTAGAATGTTCTATAACTGTATTTTGAAAATAAATAAAGTCATTCTGAAAACCTTGTTCTGAAACCACAAAACCATTAACTAGTAATTGGGTTATACAAATTATGTATAAAGTGAAAAACCAGGTGAGGATTGGTCACCTAATGCTAGGATCTATTGTTATCTTTCTAATGCTAGATGCTTTGTGATCTTTTAATGCTACGATGTGTGAATTTCCCTAATTCCAAGATGCAATTTGACCTTCTAGATGCCACAATGTATGATGTCCAAATGCCAAATGTTGTCTTTATCTTCCAATCTAAAGATACATTGATTGCTTAATAATGTGGTGTTATCTTATCTTCCAATCTTAAGATACATTGATTGCTTAATAACGTGATGTTAATTCCCAATGTCATGTAGTAAGGAGCTCAAGATGACTATGAACATGTGATGGCAAAACTCTACTGCTAATTCCAGTTATCTTAAGATGATATTTATTCAATTAAGCTATTATCATGTTGAATTCATTATTTTGTTAGTTATAGATTAATAAACTTAAATTCATATTTTCTAATTCTATCATGTCATGTAATCTATTTATTTAACCTTATTAAATTCTCACAATGATTTATTTACATTTTTCAAGTAGTGTTGACGTCGAGATTATGGAATTGGGAGCTAGTTCATCATTATGATTACACCATGTTTGGTTCTTGGAAATGTTACTATTTGGCTAGATTTCTAGCCATGTTAATGCAATATGTATCATTCCATCCACTACTACAAAATTTTAAAATAATGACGCTTCATTCCTTCACACTTTTAAAAAGCGTCATTATTTGATATAATATGCTTTATTTTTGGCACTTATTAAAAGTGTCATTGTTTGACATACTATTATCCCTTTATCATGGTACACAATGACACTTGTTGGAAGCATCATTGTTTGATATACTATTTTCTCTTTTACCTTGTATGCAATGACGCTCATTGGAAGCATCATTGTTTTGTTAACTAGTATTATTTTTCCTCGGCATTTCTATAAGTGCCATTGAATTTTACCTATAAATATATGGCTATCTCTGGAATTTTTTCTCTTTGTAATATGTTACCGCCAAACATTCCTCCCATTTCATATCTCGACAAGCCCGAATTTGAAGCTCAAATCTCATACCTAAAGGAACAATGACGATTGAACGACAAGCTTCCAAAGACTCATAGCATATCCTTCTAGAGAATCTAGTCCCTACGTGTCAATTGTCGATGTCGCAAGTTGGGAGAAACCCTTTCTGTGCTACGAAACCCTTTTTGCAAGGGTGAAATCCAGCACTAAGAAGCTATAACCCATTCCTCATTTACAAATTCCGCCACTAAAATGCCCTAACCCTTTGGAGTAGCCTTACCTGACTTCAATAATTTCACAACTGGTCACCATTGGAAAATTTCCACTATGAACCAGTGTCATTGATGTATACCGTTGCATTCCCATATCTATGAGTGGTAAGTCCTCTTCTCTCAATGTGTTTTGTTTTCATATTTTATTTTAGGGTTTTTTTTGTGTTCTTGTGATTTTTGGGATGATTGTGTTTCTTATTGACTACACGTGTTAAAACTTAATGCTTTTAGCAGATCGATTAAACAACTACATGGGGAAGAACCAAACAAAAATAAAACAAAAGAGGAAAAAGAATGAACAAGGGTGTTTTGGACTAGAACAAACTAAGGTTGCATGTGCTTCTAACATATTGTTTTCACATAAATGCAAAGAGATTAGTTGTCCTCCCACATCCCACCACCCATATTCTTATTGTTCTGGATAATCCTCTTACACAAGCAAATTAAACAACATTTATACATCCATCATTATCTGGGTTATTTGTCACTTTTGCGTATTTCCCTACATCCACCACAGAATGTAAAAAATAAAAATTAGAAAAACAAGCACAAATGAGAAACCAATGAAAATAAAATACAAATAGTAAAAAAAATTCAATTTTTTTAGTGCTCTATCTAGGTATAATTTATATTATTTTGATTTCCTACACATGGGTCTTAATTGAATTGATTAATTTTCAAGTTACTAGCATGTGTGAAATGAAAGTGATCTTGTTGTTATTATTATATGCATCAAATCATTAAACTAATTTTGTTGCGATTTGGTTTAGGTCCATGGAAAAGTTGTCTTTTTGTGAGTAAATCTATAGATATGGATTTCTTTATTATTATTATTATTGTTATTATTATTTTAACTTTTTTTGGTTTTTCACAAGTGTTAATCAAGACCACAAAAGTTTCTGAATCAATTTTGATTAATATATAAAAAAAACATAAACACCTAAAATATATCATTTTCTTTATTGAACGTTTTTTCCTTCAAAAATTCATTCATGGTTTGAATCATTTCTCATTCTAATTTTCTTCATTACATATATTTTGTCAAATAAAATGATGAGTTTTTAACTTTCTTCCAAATATTTTGATATGTCATATCTATTTAATTACTCTTGAAAAGTAGGCCCACAAACTTTAGAATTTTTTTTTCCAAACATTTCCAAGTGTTTCATACAAACAAAAGAAAAATAAAAAAATAAATCTAATAAAAACATAAATGAGTTTATTATCACATAAAAATTAACCAAAATTCACTTGAATGTTGTAAAAAATGTGAGGAGATCCTAGTATATATCCAACTAGTCTGAGTTTATAAAGAAGAAACAAAAGTGCATGATTGAGAAGGGAATAAGATGATGAGGACCCAAAATTCAAACACATCATAACAGCATACAGGGGATGCGATTTAACAGTTTTTTTTTTTTTTGTCACAAACAATATTTATGCTCTGTTACTCATCTAATTATTATAGTTTTAAAGGATTAAGTAAATTAACATCCTTTATTTATTTTATTATTTATTATTTAATATTGTTGGATTTTAGTTAACTTCATTTTTTGCAATTTAATTGTGGTATTTTATTTTATGTATTCCACATTGCAGCTTATTTGACTTTGTTGTTGTTGGTTCTGTCAGGCACACAGTGCACTTTTGGTGAGGAGGAAGCAACTATTTTATTTGTATAGGGGTGTTGCTTTATATATTTGTGGCTATTTGTGACTTTGAGAATGTAAGTTTTTACTGCGGTCCACATTGCTCCCTGTATAGAGCCATACTGTCTCTAAAGTTATAGTGGTTAAAAAAACAAACAAACAAACCATTCACTACCTTAAACTCTTAATCCCAATGTCCCTAAGATTTTGATGTTTGCCCATATCGGGCATTTGATGCTTTCTCTGATTGTTGAACCATTGGGAACACACGACAATTTGGTAGTGGAAGTTCACAAAATCAATATGGTAATAGTTTTGCTATATTTTATCCTGACTAACTGTTATGGTTAAAGCTTTTAAGAAAGATGTATTCACTCCTCTATTAGTGCTCAGTGAATCAAAGCTTGGGGTTTGAATTGAAAGCAAATATTCTAACCAAAATGGTTGATTTCACCTTGAAATGTTACTATGACTTTCTCTGGACCCCTCAGGTTTTATTTATTTTGTCTATTTATTTATTTTTATTCTTATTCCTTCAGTTTGGAGGTTGTTACTTTTTTTCTCATTCAACAAATTTGCTTTGTAATATAGAAAAATTTTCACGGTCTGGTGAAAGATCATTTTTTAGAAACAGTTTTAATGCACTTGTTTTTTAAGGTGTTACTAGCAGAAAGGAGAATTAGAGATCGACAATGCAAATGAATTGATACATGGATAATTACTTTAGGCTTGCTTTCGAACAATTGGTTTGATTGGTTGATAATATTGTACTAGTTTTCAATTCTTCTATAAGTTTTCCTGATTTTCATTTGGATTTTGAGGCTTTGAATTTTTGGGTTTCTAAGGCAATCGGTTGGTGAAGTTTTGTATGTTGGCTAAAGTTGACATTGTTTTCCAAAGCAATATTCTAAATTTTGGTTTGAAAGCTTTGTGGTTTTTAAAGACAAAATTATTACAATGACCTTATGTTCTCAAAAGGTTTTGAGAATCAAAGAGTTAACCTCATATTTTGGATTCAACACTTCGTTGCAGACATATGGTTCCATACTGGAAGGTTCTAGCTTTTAGAGTTTTTCTTTGAGCCTGTGTCCTGTAATTATAAACAATCACCTAGTATTATTAACATCTATTTTTATTTGTCTACTAACCAATCTGCTAAGTATATTACTTTTCCTTTATATGTTCAATTTTTTAGGTTAAAACCAATTAAGAGTTTTGAAACTTATCCATCTTTTGGTGGATGTTTTTTGAAGAATTTTGTTTTCAAGAATTTTTTAATATTCTCAACACATTCTTAAAGTAAATTTTCTTGGTTAAAAAATAAATTTGAAATTGTTCTTTAAGACTATATTATTGCTTCAATGTTCCTAAATTTTGTAAACTGATGGTTCTTTATGATTATCATTAAAGTTTCCCACTACAATATCTACAGGTTTTTCTTTCCTATACTGTAGTTACTGCTAAAGGCTATTACCTCTCATCCTGTTTAACTGAAGCATCAGTGTGAACTATTTTATATTTCATTTTCTAAGGGGTAAATGTAAGGGTTGGAGATGTTTCACAATTTTTTTTTCATGTACAATGTTTATATCTTCTTGGTGTTAAAATATCTTTGCCTTGTGTTTTTTGTCGTCAACTATAAAGGAGGTCCAGCTAATGCTACGTTATTTTAATATAATGGCTGCATAGTTTAATATCCTAAAACTTTGAGGGTTTTTAAGTCTTTGAGTTTATCTTGGAAAATTATTTATTTTTGTACTATATTTTTTACAATTTTATTCGTCATCCTTCTAATTCTATTCCTAAAAATTCTATTTTGAATCTTAAATAATTTCAATTTCTTTTTCTTTACTATTAAATCCATGACTATTAGTTTTTCAAAAAATAATTCTAAATGTTTTATGTGTTCCTGAGATAGTACATGAAAAAAAACAGATTATCATCAATATATACAAGAACAAAAGAATATTTACCAAAATATTAATCCTCATTCGAATGGAATATCTGAGGAGGCAATTTCTTATCCTAGAAAACCTCGCTAACAATAACCCACATAGAAAAAGTCCAAATAGCATTACATTCATTCATATAATTCAAAGGAATGAAACGTTTATCCATGTTTACTATCTTTTCTAATCGTAATTTTGTCCAAATCCATTTTTACATCTTTAACTGAGGAAATATTCTCATCCTTGAATAGAATTAATTAAGAACTTTATTTGGATTTATAGGGCATCATCGTATTATTCTCATTCAGTCTTTTATATTAAAACATCCTAGCTTTTTCCTCGTTTTTCCTTTATGGGTTTCTTGACTAAAAAGCTAAGGATCTATGGGAAACTGAACTTGGTTTTTATGAGGTTATTTTGCTACGTTCTTCTACTTTTTTCAATGTATCTATAATAGGATTACTTGCAATTTGGTCGTTTTTATTTTAATCTGGTTTTTAATTGGTATTTTACAGGTTATTTTATTTTTATTCAATGTTTTTGTGGGGTCTTCTCTATAATTCTATTATTATTTTGCATTCTATATTAGGTTTTTTTAATCTTTAAATTCTTAATTGTTCTGAGTAGTCATTAATTATGCTATCTTTTTGTTGCTTCTTACTTTTGTTAATGATGAGATTTTTACATTTATAATTTTTATTTTATTTTTCCATGTTGTTACACAATTTATGGTTTTTAGGATGAAACTTAGGACTTGGTGTTTTTGTATTGTTATCCCTCGCTAAAGAAATGTAAAAATTTAAACCACAAATAAAGGATATAACTTATAGTTAGATTACAGATAGTTTGGTACACTAAGGTTATGTTATTTAATTATAATTGGTTGTTTGGAAATATACTTGGTTTCAAGTATTGTTTTTGTTGCTTTTTGGACTAACTCTACTTAGTGAACTATGGTTTTGCTGTCTTCCTTGTGTACTAAGGTTTCATAAGGTTTTCTGGCTCCATATCTACTTGCGTCTACCTTTAAATTCTAGGTTTTTAATTATTGTGGAAATAATAGATTTTAACTTTATTTGCATATTATAATTGTTCTATTTTTGTATGTAGTTTCCAGTTCGGTTTGGTTTTATATTTTTTTTATCTTTTTTTGTTTTTTTTTTTTTTTATATTTTTTTTTTTTTTATCTTTAGTATTTTTTTTTTTTTTTTTTTTTTTTTTTTTTTTTTTTTAATCTTTTTTTTTTTTTTTTTTTTTTTTTTTCTTTTTATTTTTTTATTTTTTTTTTTTTTTTTTTTTTTTTTATTTTTTATCTTTTTTTTTTTTTTTTTTTTTTTTTTTTTTCATATTCTTTTTTTCTTTTTTTTTTTTTTTTATTTTTCTTTTTTTTTTTTTTTTATTCTTTTTCTTTTTTTTTTTTTTTTTTTTTTTTTTTTTATTTTTTTTTGTTTTTTTTGTCTAATTTTTTTTTTTTCTTTTTTTTGTTCTTTTATCTTTTTTTTTTTCTTTATTTTTTTTTTCTTACAATTTTATTTACTTTATTCAAATCATTTTTTTTTTTATTTTTTTGTTTTTTTTTTTTTCTTCAGGATTTATTTGGTTTTTTTTATTTCTTATTTAGACTTTTTGGTCTTCTGCTTTCTTAGGTTTTGAACAACTACCTTTTCTTCTTCTGAAATTTTTCTTCTTAATTATTATTTTGGTAAATCTTCCATTATATATAAGGTATTATTTATTTCTACATGTTGTACATAGGTTTTCTAAACTATTTAAGGGGTTTTCTTAACTGATTTTCTTTTTTCAATGATCATCACATTTGTTTTCTTTTTCTATTTCACTCATCATCTTACTATATAACACTTGCATTTTTCACTTTTCAAAATCTAATTCACTAATAGTTCTTCTTTTCACTATTTCTGTTTATTTTCTTAGGCTTTATTTTTATGGGTTTTTCTATTTAGTTCTTTAATGGTTTGTTAGTTCAGGACATTCAGGTTTATATGGGCTTCTTGACTACACAAATAATTTACACTGTCTTTTCTTTCTGTTGGTTTTTTTTTTTTTATCCAAAATTTCTAGGGTTTTTTTCATCTTGTTGATATGGTGCTTTTTAATACAAAGGTTTCTTGGGCTTTCTTCTAAAAATTTATTATAGTCTTAGTTTTCTAAACTTATATTTTTCTACATCCCTTATTAGGTTTTCTCCTATATGTTATTTTCTAAAAGTTTGTTGATTTTATGTCTTGTTTCTTTGGTTTCTTTTCATATGCTTACACATTCGCTTTCTAACAAATTTTTTACAAATTTTTCTAACCTATATTAAGTGAGAGTTATTTATATTCATAGGTTGTATAATTCATTCGATAGCTAAGTCCACGGGTCCTTGTATTTTTAAACTATATATTGTATTTAAATATTCAGGGAGTTCTATCTACTCTGCTAAGGATTGCCAATTTCCTAATTTTTGTTCATATTCCTTTATATACGAAGCCGTTACTATTTCAATTTCTAATTATGAAGGTATTTCGAGTTATTTTACATCTTCTTGGTTGTTCTAAAAGATAGTTTTATGCTAGATTTATGAATTACGCAGTTTTTGCTTCAATTATTTACTTACTTCTTAAAAATTAACTATTGCTCTTTCTTGTTCATGTTCTAAAGGTTGTAATACAGTTCCTCTTAAGGCGTGCTTTTGCAAAAATTTTCATTAAATTTCCTGTCTTCGGTTTTTAAGGATACTACCATTACCTTCTGAATTAAGATTGTTCCAATTTCTATATTGGTTTTTTCCTAAGATTTGCGCACTATCTTTATCTACTATAGTTCCTCTATTATATTACGGTTGCAAGAACTAGGAAGGTTCTGTTTAGTTCCTTGAGTTTCCTTTTGGCTTTACTGTATGTACTTATATATATCAACAAAGTTTTTCTTGTTCTACTGTTCGTCTTAGTAATGTTGGATTATTAAATTCCTCTAAACATTATCATTTTAACTCTGAGTTTTTGTATAAGTTTTGCTCTCTCTCAATGTTTAGTAAAATATCTTCTTTGCTATAACATTTCAGTTTATTCACTTCTACTCTACTCTACATTTATAGAGTTTTATTAATTTCAAAGGTTATACTTGCACTTCCATCTTGTTTTCTATAGACTACTAGATGTTGGATATTTTATTACTGGTTTATTTATTGAGTAATTCTCACTCTCTGTCCTAATACAGTATTGTATTCACGGGTTTTGCTTCTATCATATTTATAGTTCATTGCTATCAAAGGTTTTTACTATATCGTCAATTCCAATCATACATTTTAAACTTAATAGCCATTCCGTAGATTTTTCTATAATCTAATATCTTATAAGGTTTTACTTCCCTAATTCCATATTCATAACCTTTAGTATTTACATTATTTTTATTTTTTCTGTGAATTCTTTAAGATCTATTACAAAATTTGAGGTATTGAAACAATTACTGCTATTTTGGTTCATATTAACTTCTGCATGGCTAAAAGGCTCATCCTACTGTATTGTTTCTGTATCTAAAAGGTTAATATTTGTACGTGCTTCAATTTTTCTTTCGATGAAGTCCTATTATTCCTATTAATTATTCTAAGTGCATTATTATTGTTTTTTTTTTTAGTTTTTGTGTTTTTGTTTCTGGCGATACTTAAGGTCTTAAATTACATTTTTCTTTGAACTTTTATATTTTTATATTAAAATCTGTTATTTTAGAATTTTGAACTAATTGTTTTTGTAAGGTGTTTACTTCTTTACTACCCTTTTTAATTTTCTTCATAATTTCTTTTACATTATCTTTTTTGGGTTTTTGGCTTCTCTAATTTCCATGGTTTTTTGCTACAACTTTTTTTGGTTAGGATTCTATTTTCTTTTTGTTTCATAATTATTTGGTTTTTCTTAAACTAAGTTTTCAAATGTTTTAAAAGGTTATTTTAATTTTTGTTCTCTGATATTATATTTCTTTGTTCTAAAAGTTTATCTACTTTTTGGTTAACTTTTTCTAAGTTTTTTTTAAATTTTGTTGTTCTCATTTTTATTTGTTCTTTTTTTTCTAACAATTTTTCTTTCTTCTAGCTAAATTGTCCTTTAATATAATCTAGGTTATCTTCTTAGCAAAGTTATGGTTCTTAAAGTCTCATTTTTTTTATTTCTTAGACCGTGTTTAGTTTTTTCTACGATTTTATTTTTATTTTTTGGATTTCTTTCTATATCTATTTATTTTGGGTTTTATTCTGAATTTTGTTTCTTATAATACTACGTTTGTTATTTTTAATTGCTGTTTCTACTAAAAATTTAACGTATTTACTCTTGGGTTTGTGTGCGAGGTTCATTATCTTTAATATGTTTTAATTGATGACGCTTGCATATAAATTTCAATATAACAATTTTTTATTCTCTTTATAGGTTCGAGGCAAGTTGTCAAAGGCTTTTTGTATAGCTTACTTCGTATTCGTTCAAATAGTTTAAGGGAAGTTAGTTTTTAAACTATTGTGGTTAATTTTAGTAGTAGTTTAAATAATTGCAATTTTATCACAGTTTCTCTAAATACTTTAGTTGAGCATACACCTATTATTAAGTTCTTCTTACACGATCATAGTTCATATCTTATTTAATAGAAGGTAGGATTAAAGCATTAATTCATATCAAATACGTAAAGTAATAAAAATGCAATCATCAAGCAAATTAACGACTTTAAATGGGGTTAAGATAGTTCGGTATCTAAATTAATTTGAACTTTATTGTTCATTTCATAATTATATACTGCAATACACGAAAGCTCTTATACATTTTCCATCACAGCAGTTTATTAACAGCTTGTTAGTCAAGGGGTAATGGTAGGGTTTTTGAAATCCTCCGTTACAATGGAAAGTTTGTTATTAATTAAGTGTGAATACATTTATTGCTAATATTAAAATAATATAAATTAATTTCCAAATACTTATTTTTATATAAAATTTTCAACATCTTAAGGGAAAAGACTCTATTTTCAAACAATTTTATTTTATTATTTTTAGACTTTAAAGCTCTCTGCTTATAGTATGACAACCATTTAATGTATAAAAGTTAGTTTTTGAAATCGGATATCTAAAAAATTCAGGTAATAAAAATAAAAATTTTAAAACCATTCGTGTTAAGGTAATACTCCTTTGATGACTAGACAAAGTCTTTCCTATAAGCCAATTTTTCGGCAAAAACGGGTTTTCAGGTCAAGGGTTACAAACTGTGAAAGACTCTCAGTTTGTAACTGATTTTACACCCACATTTTCTAACATAAACCAGATTTTATTTTTCTTTTTGTGATGAGATTATATAAACAGGTCCAATGTTATATTACAATATTAAATTATTAAAGAAAACTAAAATAATTCAAATATTTTCATTTCTCATACTTTACCTTTTTACCCCTTTTACCCCTAAGGGTAAGAAAAATACACACGAAATTAAATAAAATTCTGATGAAAGTAGAAATTTAACAAGAAATTCTTGACTTTTCTATTGATTGTATAATTCACGGCTGAAGATACTTTCTTTTCAAGACACCTTTACACTTTTGCACCACTCCGTTTGGACTCACTCTCTCGGGCACAACTTCTCTTTTTTTACTACAATTTAATTATATGAGACAAAAACATTTAAAGTGATAGGGTGGAATTAAATTCAGTGTTGGAAGTTCAGGGAAAAATATTTCACAGGTTGGTTAAGGAATTAGATAAATACAAGAGATGGTAAACGTCATTATGAGGGTTTGACTTTAGTTTTCTTTAACCATCCGTCTTGCATACTTTTTCCATTTTCTCCTTGTCCTTATTCTTATTTCCATGTCACATCGATCATACGTGGCTTCTATGCTTCTGAGCTTGTACTGCTATATTGAATTTTGTAGTTTGAAGATGCATTTTTTAATTCTCTCAATGTTCGTCATTGCTGACATCATCCTTCATTGCATTTTGCAGATTATTGAATAACTTTCATCGTCCAGGTTTTCCCAACAATAATGTGCATTGGGTTGGAGATTATGATTAAGAGGTTCTTAGAGATATATCTAACAACTAGCTTGGTTAAAATCTTGTTCTTCAGAACTAAAAAAAGATTTTGAAACAATGATGTGTTATAAAGGTTTGACTTCCATATAGACATGGTTTTTTGTATTCACATAAGATGAAATTAATTTATTTCCGGGTTGGTCTAAAGATCATAAGATTTGAAAGCTCTAAAGAGAGTAAAAATTTCTGGGAATTTCAATTGAATGGTCATCTCCATTCTAGTTTTATTGAGTGATGGTGTTCTTGATTATGTTTCATATACTTACTGTTGATTTAGCTGGTACTATTGATCATACAGTTTGAATAAGGTGGAATTGGTTTCAAAGAAATGTTTATCTATTCTTCAGTTTTATAAAAAGATACAGTTAAATAATCTTTTCAATCTTTTCTGTGAATTCCTCAGGGATTCTAAGATATATGGTTCATAAAACATTTTTAAAGATTCCTGATCCATGAGTGGTCGGTACTAAATAAAAAATTTCTCTTATTTACACGAATATTTTACTAAGTTAACTATATAACAAGAAAAATCAGGGTCCATGACTATGTACTATCACGCTTTTTCTATCCCGACACTTCTTTGGTTTCTAAATTTTGTACAAAATTCTTGATTTTTAAAACTTTAGTTATATTGGGTTTGCAGAAAAAAGATTTGACTAAAGGAGTGTTTCAACTTATTGGTTTTTAACAACAAGTTTGCTCTATTGTTCAGTCCGAGAGGGTGATTTTTTAATTAAACTTAATTACTCAGGTTGACTGTTTGACACTGGTTTGATTGGTTGGATTACTATATTGGTTTCAAATCTTTTTATCAGTTTTCCTGATTTCTTAGTTTTGAGGGTTTTGACAATTTTATGGGTTTCCTAGCATCAGTGGTTTTGAAGGTTTTCGTTAAATGTTGGGCTAAAGCTGGACCACGGTTTTTTTCCATAAACATTTCTAAATTTTGGTTTGAAAGCTTTGTGGTTCTTTAAGACCAAAAAGTATCTACAAGGCCTTATGTCCTTCAAAAGGTTTTGAGAAAAAATAAAGAGTTTAAAACTATATTTGGATATCACACTTCATTCAGGCATATTGTTCCATACTGGAAGGTTTAAGCTTTAGTAGGTTTTCTCTTAAGCCATGTTCCCTGCTAATTTAAATATCATTAGTCTTATTACATATTTTTATTGTCTCCTACTTACCCAATATGCATATATTATCTTTTTCTTTAATATGTTCAATTTAGGTCTCTAAAACCATTAGAGTTTTGAACTTTATCTTTTTGGTGGACAATTTTAGAATTAATTTTTGTTTTCAAAGAATTTTTTAATATTCTCACAATAGTCTTAACCAAGTTAATTGTTCTTGAGTTAAAAATAATTGAAATTTTTCTAAGACTATTTATTGCTTTATTTCTAAATATGTAGTCTATTTGTATCATTAAGTTCATACAATATCTACAAAGATTTTTCTTTTCCTAATATTCTAGTTACTGCTAAAAGTCATATACCTCCCCGTCCTTTTGACTAGCATTCAGTTTGAACCTATCTTATATTTCATTTTCTAAGGGTAATGTAAGCGTTGGGGAGATGTATTTCACATTCTTTTTATTTTTGTACAAGTTCTTTATCTTCTTGGTTTAAATATCTTTGCCTGTGTTTCTTTTGTTTTAATATTAAAAGGGGTTTCAGCTATCTTGCTAAGGTTTTTTAATATTATCGGCCCTAGCATAAATTTAATATCCTAAAAAACTTGACAGGTTCTTTAAGTCTTCGAGTTTATCTGGCAAAATTATTTATCTTTTTATACTATATGTTCTGGCATTTTATTATTTGTCCTACTCTTAATTTATCCTAACAATTCTATTTTGACTTCTTATTAATTCAATTTCTTTTATACCTTCACTATTATCCATGCATTAATTAGTTTTTCAAAATAATCTATAAATGTTTTAATTGGTTCCTGAAGAGTATATGAAAAAACAATGCATATGTCAATATATCAAGACAAAAGAATATTCCAAATATGATCCATCCATTATTGGATTATAGAGGCAGCAATTTTTTAGTCAAATGGCATTACATTCCATTCATATATCCACAAAGGACTTGACACGCTATCTGGTTTACTATTCTTTTTCTATCTAATTTGCCAAAATCCATTTTACAATCTAATCGGAAAAATAGTTTTACGATCACTGAATGAATTTATTAAAGTCTTTATTGGAATTTTATAGGCATTATCATATGTATTATCATTCCGTCTTTTAATTAAATTAATAACCATCTGCTTTTCCTCGTTTTTCTTCATCTATGGTTCGACTGACTAAAAATGCTAAAGGACTATGGGGATTTGAAATTGGTTTTATGAGGTTATTCATGTAGAGTTTTTCTATTTGATCTTGAACCCTTTGTATCTATTTTACGGCTTACTGCTCATATCTGTTCGTCGTTTCTTATTGTTAAATCTGGGTTTTAATTGGTATTTTTACAGTTTGTTTTAATTTTTATTCCAATGTTTTTGTGGGTCTCTCCTATTATTCTATTTTTTCTGCTTCTAATTATCAAGGTTTTTTAATCTATTTTGCCATTTCTTAATTGTTTTGAGTTAGTCCATTAATAGCTTGCTATCTTTTTTGTGCTTCTACTTTGTTATTTGATGAGATTTACATTTGATTTTTATTTAATACACTTTTCATGTTTGTATACACAATTGTTTATGGTCTTTAGATAGAAAACTGAGCTTGGTTATTTTGTATTTAGTTATCCCTCCTTGTAAGAATGATACAACATTTAAACCCAAAATTAAAAGGATTAACATTTAGTAAGGTACAAGATTAAGTTTAGGCGGTAACAGCTAAGGTCTATGTTGATTAATTTCATTTGGTAGTTTAAAACTATACTTGGGTCTAATATTGCTTTTTTGCTTGATTATCTATACTGACTCTACTAGTTGAACTATGTTTGCTGATTTTTCCCTGAGGTACTAGGTTTAGGTCTCTTTCCTCTTGTTTTCTCCTGGGTACTACTTGACAGGTGACATATTATGCCATGTCCATGTTGTGTACTGCGAGACCTTAGGGAATGCTACGCATTTTTTCTTTAAATTAATTGAAGCATTTGCTGTTGGACACTAGAGATTATTGATATTCACTATATGGGATATGAACACTCCCTAATTTACGTGTTGAACGATGTTGGCTGCGCAATAAAATATTGCAACTGCCTTGATTGATATGGTATATAATTATTCTGCCACTTGTTTTAATTGGGGTTATGCATCCCCTTTCAGTGCAACGTATTCAGGTCAATAGCATTTATAGCTTTCTTAACTCACTACTACGTATAACAATATATAATTTGACTTTTTGCTTGTTTTTTCTTGGCGTTTTTTAAAATTGTCAATAATTATCATGTTATTCTAATAGTGTAGATCTATGTACAAAAGTCAAAATGATTAGGACATTAATGCTCACCTTTTTCTCTTAAATCTCGCATATTAAACAAATGTTGTATTAAATTGATTGTTGATTATTCTTTAACCAGAGGAAAGAGAGGTTGCTAAACAAATGACATAGAAAATGTTGATATTTTCTTCAATTTGAAGTTTGATCACTGTTGGAAGTTTGTTATTAAAAAATGGACCGTACATGGATCTCAAAGGATAAAAGATCGAAGGAGTATGAGGATGGGGTAGAACGTTTTATCACATTTGCAATACAAAATTCTGCAAATAAAAACTTCATTAAATGTTCATGCTTACAATGTGGTAATATGATATTCCATACTCCTCAAAAGATTAGAGAGCATATGTTTTTCCATGGAATTGATCAAAGTTACCATACATGGTATTGGCATGGAGAGGTAGCTCTAAGTGGACCACCAACTACAAGAGCAGAACATTATGATAAATTTCAATTTGATGATGTGCATAGTACAATAGAAATGGTTCAAGCTGCACAGGAGGATTGTAACAACGACCCATAATCATTTTAAAGATTACTAAAAGATGTAGAAAAACCTTTATATCATGGGTGTAGAAACTTTACAAAATTGATTACATTGATTAAATTGTACAACCTGAAAGCACGCTTTGGGGGGTCACTTGTGGAACTTCAAGGTGGAAGACAGATAGAACAGGAACTAAAAAGAGGAAGGGAGTTCCTGTGAAAGTAATGTAGTATTTCTCTCTAGTTCCAAGATTTAGAAGAATGTTTCAATCATTAAAAATGGCAAAAAAACTCATATGGCATGCCGAAGAAAGAGATTTTGATGGTAAAATGTGTCATCCATTAGACTCACCATCATGGAAACTAGTTGACCATAGATGGCCCGAGTTTTTCTCGGAACCTAGAAACCTGAGACTTGTCATTTCAGCAGATGGCATAAATCCTCACAGTTCATTAAGTAGCAAACATAGTTGTTGTCTTGTTCTCATGATAATTTATAACCTTCCTCCATGGTTGTGCATGAAGAAAAAATTTATGATGTTATCTTTGTTAATTTTAGGTCCACGATAACCTGGTAATGACATTGACATCTATTTAGCATCGTTGATAGAAGATCTTAAAACATTATGGGAGGTCGGAGTCCAAGCTTACGATGCACATCAACAAAAGTTCTTTACATTAAGAGTTGTTCTATTATGGGCAATCAGTAACTTCCCTACGCATGGAAACTTGTCTGGGTGCACAATTAAAGGATATTTTTGTTGTCCAATATATGGGAAGAAACATATTCTCGTAGATTGAAACATGGAAAAAAGAACTCATATACAGGACAAAGATGATTTCTTCCATGCAACCATCCATTTAGGAAACAAAAGAAAGCATTCGATGGTGAACAAGAGTTTAGACCACCTCCACAAATATTAAGTGGAGAGGAAATTTTCAAAAAAATCAATGTCATTTGTAATTCATGGGGGAAAAAAAAGTTTAATCGTGGTAAATCCAAAGTTAGCAATGCAAATTATTGGAAGAAGAAGTCCATATTCTTTGATCTTAAGTACTGGAAATATCTTCATGTTCTCATAATTTGGATGTAATGCATATTAAGAAAAATGTTTGTGAAAGCATCATTGGTACCTTACTCAACATTCCAAGTAAGACAAATGATGGACTCAACTGTTGTTTAGATCTTGTAGACATGGGCTTAAGGAGTGAATTGGCACCAAAGTTTGAATCAAAGAGAACATATCTCCCTTTTGCATGTTATTCACTTTCAAAAATAGAAAAGAAGGTATTTTGTGAAACTCTTTCACAATTGAAGGTTCCTTATGGATACTGCTCTAACCTTCGAAACATTGTGTCAATGGAAGACTTGAAGCTTTATGGCTTGAAATCCCATGACTACCATACATTAATGCAATAGTTATTGTCGGTTTCATTACGATCTATTTTGCCAAAGCATGTGAGGAATGCCATTTGTAGATTGAGTTCCTTTTTCAATGCTCTTTGTAGTAAAGTGGGGTATGTTTCTACATTAGATGAATTACAAAATGAGGTTGTGGTGACATTGTGCTTATTTGAAAAGTATTTTCCACCTTCATTCTTTGATATCATGGTGCATCTTACTGTGCATCTTGTAAGAGAGGTGAGACTTTGTGGACCAGTTTACCTTAGGTGGATGTACCCATTTGAAAGGTTCATGAAAGTGTTAAAAGGCTATTTACGAAATCAAAATCGGCCCGAAGGTTGCATCGTTGAATGCTATATTGCAGAAGAAGGCATTGAGTTTTATATGGAGTACTTATCAAATGTAGAGACAATTGGAATTCCTAGTACTTCAAACATTGACCAAAAAGTTGGGGCATCATTATTTGAAGGTCATACCATGAAGGTTGATTCCAATTTATGGTTACAAGCACATCATTATGTGTTAGAGAATACAACAATCATCCAACCTTATGTCAAGTAAGTGGGACACACTTTTGTTTCTTTGTTTATCATGTTTATAATAAATATAGGATACTAACTATAAAATTATTATACATGACTTCATAGAGATCACAAGAAATGGTTGAAAATGAAATATCCACGTCAAGCTAAAAGACAAAAGTGACTACTAGATGAGCATATGCGTACTTTTACATATTGGTTGCAACAAAAGGAACTAGAGTGGTAGTAAAAGTTACTGTATTCTTTACACTCATGGTTAGTTATGTTAGTAATAACTAAAACTTATCTATACAGGTTGAAGTTGCCATTGCTAATGAAGAACCTGTATCTGAAACCCTTAAATGGATAGCTCATGGTCCTAGCCACTATGTTTTTAAGTATCATGGCTATGTAATTAATGGGTGTCACTACCATACCAAGGAGCGTGATGATTTATGAGCTACCCAAAATAGTGGAGTCAGTATTGTAGCTACAACAATGCAAATTTCTAGTGCCAAGGATAAAAATCCAGTATTTGGTGATTTTGTTTCTATGGGGTTATTACTGAGATTTAGGATCTTGATTATAGCATGTTCAAGATTCCAATCTTCAAGTGTGATTGGGTTGATAATAAGAATGGAATCAGAGTTGATAATCTTGGGTTTACCTTAGTTGACTTCAGCAAAATGGCTCATAAATCAAATCCTTTCATTTTAGCCTCCCAAGCTAAGGAAGTTTTCTATGTACAAGATGAACTTCATCCAAGATGGTCAGTTGTGTTATCAACTCCTCAACAAGAATTCTTGGAAAGGGACGAGGGTGATGATCTCATGGACAACTCTATTGAACACCATCTAATCATTTCTTCTTTGCCACAAGTTGAATCATTTAATGCTATGAATGACTCTGATGCAATATGTATGCGAGGTGACTATGAGGGGATTTGGGTTGAGAACCAATCTTATATGTAACTAAATTATAGCCTTGTTATAATGATGTTTTCAAAATTTTATTTTATTTCAAAATGCATTTTAGTTTTTATTACAACATGTATTTGTCTAACTAAGTAGTTGTTGTTTGTTTTTGATGTGGTAACCTGATATGCTACTATAGTTCTCTATAAGGTAAACCTTATGCTTATTGGTTCATTTGTCTGTACTATTAGATGATTGTTATGGTTTTAGTTTTAGTTAACGTCAAATTGGCTTCAGAAAAACATTGACAGGTCTATTTTCAATATTATGTTCTAAACATATCGATTCATTAGGTAATGCCTTATGCAATTGAAGTTTTAATACTTAAAATTTTGGTTAGATATTTCATACAAAATTTGTATGGATTTATGGATATTTTATAAACTAACTTTTAAACTTTATACTTTTTTTTTTATTATTACAGGTATGGATCTAGAGCAAGGAGAAAAACCACCTACAAAAAGGAGGTGTAGAGGGATAACTAGAAAGTCTATGATTATCAAGAATCGAAGCAGAGGGGTAAAGCTACTGATAAAGTACAATCTTGATGGTATTTATGTTGGACAAGCTTTTGTGCATCTAACAAGTTTTTTAGGCGTATTGGCACATACTATGGTGCCAATTAGATATAACAGTTGGAGAGATATACCTATATAAGTGAAGAATAACCTATGGGACACCATTGAGGTAAAATAGTGTTTCGATACATAATTTTTTTTCCAATTTAGTTTATGAAACATTTTAAATTACTAATAACTATGTTAATGATTTATAGGCTTCTTTTACATTGGATAGTAAAAGTATGAGGAATTGTATGCTAACGATGGGAAAATGCTTTTGATCATTCAAGAACATGTTGACTGTCAAGTATGTTATTCCTTTCAAAGACCAATCGGAGGTCCTTAAGAAACCACCAATTGAATATATTTCTATTGAAGATGAAGATTGGACTATATTTGTGAATGATAGATTGTTTAAAAGATTTCAGGTCAACTTAAACTCATTTTCATGCCTTATACTCATATTCACATTTACTAAATACAAAATTAAATTTGTAGGATTTTAGAGAAGTTCAAAAAGAAAGAAGGAATAAGCATATTTACAATCATCATCTTAGTAGGAAGGGATATGTTGGTCTTGAGGATGAAATGGTAGGTTAATGATAATTTGTTGTCTTCTTTTATGTTATGCATAAATTGATTAAAGACTCATTATAGTACATTCTAATATCTTAATAGATGGCAGCAACTGGCTATATAGAAATCATTGATAGAAGCATATTATGGAAAAAAACAATGGAGAAGAAAGATGACACTTATGATGAAGTTGTCATACCAGTGGTGGAGAAGATTGTAAGTACACATTTTCTAACATATATTTCATTTATTTTAAGACCTTATTTATAGTAACCAATATGACATTGAAGTTAATAACATCATTGTGTTTTAGGACAAGATGTTGAAAGAGTCACGAGAGAGTGGTCGAATTTTTAGTGGCAATAATGACATACGTACAGAAGCATTGGGCACTCTCGAATACAGTGGTCGAGTACGGGCTAAAGGCAAGCATTATACACCATGTCAATATTTCCATTCCATGGTGGATAGTGCCATACGGGAATTTGTGAAAGAATCTCAAGAGCAACAATCTAAGTTTAAGCCAAATATTTTAGCCTAACTTTCTCAGATGATGCCTAGCACAACTCAATCTGATGTTAGCAGCTCTAATATTAAGCAAAATCAAATTGTCTTGCCTCAAGCTATTGAGCAACCTAAGCGTGAAGTTGATGACCATGTCAAAATAGTGAAAAAAGCAAACAAGGTAAGTTGTGATTAATATTATGTTCTATAATTCCTATGTGATAACACATAAAGTTAGAAATTTCATTTCATTCATCCTTCAAGAATGAAAATTATAGGGCATAAATATAGTTTTTACTTGTCCAAGTTTGTCCCACCTACATGATGAATGAGCTAACTATGGAAAAAACTTTTCTTATGGTACAAGCACTAGTTTTTGACATTTAGAAAGTATAGTCTAATATATAGTAGTAATGTTGTACCATATATATGTACAATGAACTATGTGAATAAGCATCATATTTGACCTTAGTAAAATTCTGAATTTTCAATGGTTGCATATAATTAAACAATCTTGTTTCATTTTATAGGTTAGGAAATGCCAATTGGCCATAGGGACAAAGGAAAATGTAGTTGTAGCCGACATAATTATACTTGAATGTAGTGTTAACTTCTTAGTTGTTGTGGATGCTTCTTATGAGCCAAATGCACCACTTCCTGTGTCTATTCCTAACCAAATTACAACTATTGGAGAGGGTCTTGGGTATCAAGTTTTGTGACCTGCTCAAATGGTCAATCTTACTACTCATCCCATCCAGGTATAGTTTTTTTTTTTTTTTTTTTTAAATTTTCATTAACTGTTTCTTGGTAATAATTATAACTTATTTTATCAAGGACAATAATTATATATGCAATCATACACTTTGTTTTATAGGATTCAACTAAATTTAAGAAACAAAGGAATGAAGAAACACGATTAAGTTCTAAGGATGAGAACCTTGTAGACATTAAGAACTTTGCTACATTGGCTAGACTACTGCTCAAGGAAGGGAAGGTACATGCAGTAAACATTACAAAGGATGTTTTTGGAGAGTCTAGTAAGAGCTTTCTCATGAATGATGATATGGATATGATAATTTCATTGACAGAGGTGTCATCTAACTGACTTATGTTCTATATATGGTGAGGGAACATTTATTTTGTTTTTTTCATATATTTTAGTTGCTTCATTATAGTTTAATTTTTAATTATAATCATATTAGGAGAGTTGAAATGTTAGTTGCATAAAAATATTAACTTCTTTTTAATGGTATGTGAAATTAAATTAGGCACTTGCATAAAAAGATGGTTGATGCTAAGATGGCAGGACGATTTGCTTTTGTTAATCTAGCTTTGGTTTCCAAAGTTGGAATGAGGGAAGCAAGCAAGGAAAGTAGGTCAAAGGTTATTGTTAATTGATTGATGAATGCAAATCATGCTGACTTTATTTTCATTCCATACAACCCAGGGTAAATTATAGAACTTAAGTAAGCTATGTATGTATACTTATTAAATCATAATTAATATATAACTAAATTTATGTAAAATTTTGTAGCTATCATTGGGTTTTGGTGGCACTAGAAACAAGAACTATGATTGCATATTACCTTGACTCATTGCAAAATCAACCTTCTGATGATCTTAAGGAGATTGTTAATATGTAAGTTTTTATCTCAATACTAGAGCATGTAGCATAATTGGTAACAAATATTATTTTCTTCATGTAGGGCCCTTAGAATTCATCCACCACAAAAACATAAATCATCAAAGAGGGAGCCTACTTGGGTTGTAGTAGGAGTGAGTAATTCATATAAATTAAGTAATGTAATTTTTAATATCATTTCTTAATTTTTAATTAAGTACAAGATATCCTACAACTAACTATGAAATTGGTGTATTCTACAATGATTTATTTTATGCATAAAGTGCCCAATACAACCAAGCAGTGTTGAATGTGGATACTATGTGATGAGATATATGAGAGATATTATTGTTGATCAAGGATGTCTTACATCAAAGGTATGCACCAGTTGATAAATTTCCAATATATCAATTTTTACCTTATTTTTCAATGTAATTGATCAAATTGTTTACATTACTCCTTAATAGTTTCATGGAAAAAAATCATATAGCAAAGATGAGTTGAACGAAGTACGATCTAAATGGGTAATGCTGGTCACTCAATTGATACTTTCTTCTGTTTGAAGGCTTTGAAGACACCTTTTTGTATGGAAATAGATCATAATTTTGCCCTATCCAACTATCACTTTTGCTGAGGTAAATATTTTATTTTTTTCTCTTTTGAACCAAACTATGATTAAAAGTAAATTGTTTGATGGAATCACAACCAAATTGATAATATTTTCTTTCTATTGTCATGATATTTCTGTAGTTTCCCATAACTTAACTAAGTTGTTAATTGCATGCATGACTCATAACCATCCAAAGGGAAACTTTTTAAAGCTGAAAGTTGGAAGCTTTTCCAAGTTTCTAATAGTTCATGAGCTATTTCCACAAAAAGGTGTTTTTCATAGGGATATCAAGTTTATTATTTCTTACTTCCTATTAAAGATATTCTAAAATGGGATATACACTTGGAATTTTGTTGTTCTCATGTGATCATTTGTTTTCATTCTCAACTACAGAATGTTCTTGTTGGTTCAAAAGGAAACATGAAGATTTCTAATTTTGGCCATGGTGTTTTACCACAACATTGTAAGTTACATCGTCACCCTCATAAAACATAAAGATTTCTTCATAAAATAAATTTTTTGTTTATTTTTCAATGAATCTAAAACTACAAGATGATGGATTACTATAAATTTATATACAACCAGTGGAAGTTCAAATTACATTGCTTAATTAACTTCTAAATAAGTTTTTTCAAGTGTCGAAAATGTGGTTTGTAGTTTAATTTTCATTTTATTAAAATTAATGGTTCTATTTTTATCTCTTCAACCAATTTGTAGCCTAGGTAACTGATTGAGCGTAGCTTTAGAAGCTACCAATGAAGTATCTCTATGAATATAGTCCCCTCCTAATTTGTAGAAATTTTAAGACCAATAACATACTCTTAGAGGTATGATCTCTACTACTCATAAATTACCATTATATTTTTTTCATTCAAAAAATTTATATTGGTGATGAAGTTTTTATTATTTTACATCCTTGGCTTGATAACCATGCTTGTTAAATTTAGTATACATGAGAAATAGCAATTAAAAAAAATGAATTCCGGTTTCGCACTTTATGTGTTTGTATTATGGACATTCTTAAGCTAAAGTTCCTTAAGCTTTACTTTTGTGTAATGTATTGCATGATAGGCTGATGTTTGAATCTCTATTTAGCTTCATAGATAACTTGAATTTGTTGTTAAATTTTTATGCAATCATATCTTTGCCATATAGTTGTCACTTTGGATCGCTCACATAATTCTAGATATTTTCCCAAATATGCCTAAATAAATATGTTTTATTTTAAAAAATAATCATAATCTTTTTAAAATATGAAATATGAGCTTTCATTAAAAAAATATTCATCATTAGAAGATTTTTTTCTACTATTAAGTTGTAAATATTCTTCTATACATTTTTTTATGCATCCCAATTTATTTATTATTAAGTTTTGGAATTCATATAGTTGTTGCTAGCCTTGATAGTGATAAATAAGATGAAAGATAAGTATGATACAATTGACCACTATTTTGGATGCAATGTTGCAATGCATATCATATGGTGGGAAATGTTAATTCTTTTAACTTAACAAAAAACTTAGTTGATAAAGTATCATGGTGTGAACCTTATTTATTTCATGTTACACCATATTCCCAAACCTTCCTTTTTCAATGTTGCGCATTTGATGAGGTCTATTACTATTAGATGATGCCTAATTGAATATTTTAATGGACTATTGATGTTGATATTATCTTGTCCCAAACTTGGTTTGTTTTTCTGTTTTCTTTTGGTCTATACTAAAGATTTAATGGATTATTGATGTTGTTGTTCTCTTGTCCCGTATTTGATTAATCTCTTGCTTTATGTTTTAACTATTGATAGTAATTTTGTTGTAATTATTCTTAGGGTCACATATGTCAATTGGTATACACATTTGTTTTCCTATTATATTTTCATGGTCATTTCTTTCTTTCTATTTCTAGAAGTATTCACTTATATATCTTTTTTTGAAATTGTAATTGATTTTAGTTTTTCGTGCATGTAGGTCATCTTTTTGGGAAATTAACCTTGTAGTTGGATAAGCTAGCATGAAGGAGTATGTTCAAGACCAAAGCACAATTGGGTTCCATGTAAAGAAATGGGTTGCATGTAAAGAAAAAATGGACTATGTTAAGGGACTAAACACTAAAATTATGACTTTTTTTTTTGTTTTTTTAATATATTTTAGCTTTTTGTGTTTCTTATTTATGAAATACAAGTTCTCTATTTGTGATTAAATACTGCAATTTGGAAATGTATTACTAGGTCAAAAATTAAGTGCAACAACTAATTTCATTGGTACATAATTTTTTTTCTTATGTGTATGCATTATTTCAATAGCAGGTGAAAAATTAGGTGCAACAATTATTAAATTCAAACTAAATTTAAAATTAAACAATTATCTTCCTTGATGCTTTTACTAAGTGTCAAGGAATGAGAGTAATAACCAATAACATTTATACAACCCAATAATGACACTAATAAATGTGTCAATGTAGTGTGAACAACTAACAATGACACTTTTTAAAGTGTCAAGGTTCTCTTCAATCGCACTTTCTAGAAGTGTCCTTATAGATCGATATTTGAAACTGCTAAACAATGACACTTATAGAAAGTGTCAAGGTTTCTTCTACTCAATAATGGCGCTTATAAAAGTGTCAATGTAGTTTGATATAACTAATGATGACATTTTTTAAGTGTCAAGGTTTTCTTCCATGGCGCTTTCTAGAAGCGTCATTGTAGGTAAATACTTATTATGACAGGCAAGTAGATGACGATTTGGGGAAGTGCCATTGAATGTATTTCTTGACACTTAAAAAGCGTCATGGTTAACGTTTTTTCTTATAGTGATCTCAGAAGATGTTTGGTAAATCAACTTAATGACTTAAAGTGACTTAATAACTTAAGCTTAAAGTTAAAAATGACTTTAAGTATTAAGTTAAAATAGTTGACTTATTCATAATCCCTTTTTTTTTTTTGTCTTATTTACCCATATCTAATGGGAATATATTTAACAATCATGATTTCAAATCCATGACTTATTTTTTATAGCAAATATTTGAAGGTTATTTCATATATCTAAAATACTTTAAGTATCGATGTTAATAAACAAATTTATTGTTTAAGATTAATGAAAATAAATATTAGTTAAAATTAATGATGACAAATATTAATTGCAACAAATTAGGGTAAATATGTCAATTTGATAACTTAAAATAAATCATAAGTTACTTTTACTAAACAACTTTAATGCTTAAAAAAAATTAATAAGTTTTAAGTTAACAACTTAATAATAATTTAACTTAAAGTCAACTTAAGTCATTAAATGATAAATATTAAACTTTACCAAACACACACTTAGTCTATTTGGTTGTATTTTAGGTTTATATAGATTTATTCGATGGCATGATATGTACTACATTGTTCATAGTTGTTGAAATTCCTTCATAATTGTGGATGGTTAATATTTGAATTGCATAATGAATCTCCACTTGGATCATGGTGCAAGCCTCTATTTATGGATTTATTATTGCTTATATTTGGTTGGGCTTGAAGCAATCAAGCTTGAGGCATAAAATGGATATCCAAAGTGTTATAAGTACTAGCAACAAAAGTGTTATAGGTTAAAAATACTTTTGTAAAATCAATCCCAAATAAACACTAAATAAGTAAAAACCCCAAGAATGATAGAATTAAGAATCTATACGTTGCACGAAATTCAAATTTTGTTTGATGTGTTTTTGCTTCGCAAGCTAGAATTATCCATTATTAAATAGGCAAATTGTGAAATTTATGTTTGAAATTATGATTCAATACTAATTATAGTATCTTCATATTCACTAGTGATGCTTGCATACATATTAAATTTAAACTATTTGAAGTTTTAGCAATTCAATTATATAAATTTTTACTCATGAGATGAGGAGATAAGGAAAAAGGATAATAGTAAGTATATTTGATAGTATTAGTGGAATAGTAACAATTTGCGAAGAAAGCTTATCAAATGAAAACTATTTGTTAAGAAGATATGAATTTATTCATACATGAGATTGTAAATTATAAAATAATTCAAAAATTATTTTATAATTGGTGGATAAATTATAAAATAATCTTACATGGTTAACAAATGATATTTCTAACTAAAGATGTTTATATATATATATGAAAAAACCAATTTAGCACTCCCCTCAAATATATGAGCTTTCTTCCAAATTGATATTGTGGTATTCCTTATGGTCTCTCGACTCCAACTCTATAGTCTTGCAACAATATTTGTCACCAACCAAGAATTTGTTGGTTTAATAAGCTACTAGGCAGCTAATAAGGATGGAACATGACTATAAAGAAACATAGATCTAATCCAACTACTTTGTCATTAGTTAACCTTAGGTAATTAACAAGGGTATGTGTCCTACTTTGAGACTATTACTTGTCATGAAACGTCTTCCTTTCTTACTCCTTACAAATAAGAAAGTAGTGAGATGGTCATTATAGGCATGATTATATGTAGAAGAGAAAGGAAAAAAGAAAATAGATGTTGCTTTTATTCGAGTTCCACGCTTTAGCACCCTTTGTGAGAAAGATGCAACAACGTCCAAAAGATTGGAGTAGAGGGAGAAGCTTCTAGTGGAGGAGCATGCTCTAAGAGAGTATTTTCATCAAATCTTGGAGTGCATGGAACAACAAAGATTATTTTGATAAGTATTTGAACAATTGATGCAATAAAATGAAGCTTTGATGAAGGATAATGAGGAGTTAAAACTCAATTAAGGATGAGGCATTCTTAATCTTTGATTACCATCTCAATGCCACCCGCTATATATGGAGAGGTCCCTCTAAGTAGACTCATCTCTTTATAAGAAGATAAGTATTTCATGATAAGAGTTTCATTCATTAAAGATAAGGCAACATTAGAAATACAGTAAGATAATTTGAAGGCTCGTGTTAACTCCATGTAAGGGAAAACTACCCTTCAACTTATAAGTAGAATTGACACATAGTCCTTTCACTTTGCATATTGTGGAAGTAGAGGTGCCTTAGGGATTTGTTTTCTCAAAGTTCCTAATTTATAGCAAAACTGGTGATCCTGATGATCCTCTTATGCATGTTTGATAATTAATGGGTTTAGTCTATAAGAATAATTGATTACTACTCAAAAAGTGTTATTTCATAGCTTGTAATTAACTCTTTTAAACACTTTTGAGTAGTAGTTATTGCCTTTTAACCCAATTAACATGTTAAGGACCCTTGCAATCACTTCTAATCAAATTGTGTTAAGTTTTGGTGTTTTGATAGCTTTTTGATCACCAAAGCAATCCGAGATTTAGGAGAGTTATTTAGAATCCTTGGCAAAGCAATGGAAAGCTCAGAAACATGAAGAACTAAAGCTTTGAAGACCTTTGCCATAAGCAAATCCGGAATGCAAGGAGAGGAAGCAAAGAGAAATCTGCCATGAAGCAAATTCTTGATGACAGTCATGTCAGCCACTTTTGGAGCACTTTCTGAAGTCCAATTGATGCATGCTATATTTCGTTTCGAAGCTCAGGAAGTCAACAATCCAATGCTTGAAACGGTACACAATTTGGAGTTGAAATGAAGGAGTTACAGCCATTTCAAGCCGATCACTTCAAGCTGAAGGAAGAATTTTGCACAGCGTTGCGAAATCACCCTTTTGTTGCGAAATGATTTCGCAGCCTTTTTGCACAGTGTTGAGGAATTCCCCTTGAAGTTTCCCCACACGTTGGAAGCCGAACACCGTAAGCTGAAAGACCACTTCGCAGTGGTGCGAAATCAGCCGTTTGCTGCGAAGTGATTTCGCAGCCCTTTTTGTGCATCTGCAAAATCTCGCAGACCTCGTTTTCACCTGCGAAATGGTCCTTAGTGCTTCCCGATATTTACGACCGACACAATGAGATATTTTTCATCAGATTTTTGTTGTCTAAATCCCAAAATTCTCCTTGTAAGCCACCAATTATAAGATTCCTTAGCTTTTAAGTTACGAAAAGGAAAAATATCCATGTAATAGCTATGATGGTAGTTTTCATTTAAATAGCTCTCGGGAGCCTGTTCTAAGGGAGGAACCTTTTTGTAAAAAGTTGAAAAACAAGTAAAATTCAGGACCTTTGTTTTGCCTTACCTTCTCACTTTGATTGTATTTTTCATTTACTAAGTTATGCACTCTCTGAGGAAGTTTCCCCAGAGAATGAGTAACTAAACCTTTAGTTCCTTGGAGCTAAGGTTGCCGGGAAAGGTTCGAAGTGCAAGAATGAATAGCTTTGTGGTTTCAACCATGAATGAAGAGGAAGTGTAATCCTTTAGTGATTTCTATGTTTTTAGTTAACTTAAAACACCTTAGAGTCACCTGGGCCAACACTTGGTAAGGCAAGTGATTTCCGACCATGGAGATGCACTAGTTTACCCCTTGCGAGCCTCTGGAAGGTGACTTGAAGGTAGGATTTTCTGGAATTGCCAACGCTTGGTAAGCTTTTTGACTCCAAGGAGACATCCATTAGTTATCTCTTGCGAGCTTGAGAAGGAAAGTTCAAGGTTAAAGATCACCTTGAATGGTTAAGGCTTAGTGAGAGGCTCGAACCATTGCAAGTTGCATCAGTGAGAGAGAATCAAAGCTGAAATCTAATTAAAGGATGTATCTGTACAACACCAGTTAGAGAATTGACTATATGTTAATTCTCTAACGCGAGGAAATGAACCAACTGACCGGAGCTATGTTTTTGCATGAGGAACCTCCCCTGTGAACCTGACTCTCCAAGGAATGTTTTTCTTCCTAAGTAATTTCCATTACTTGCTTTGCAGTTAGTTTAAATCTAAATCTTTTCCAACCAAAGTTTGTGTTTTATTTCTTAAGCTAACCTTGAAATGAAACAATACCAATTCACTTTGAATTGGTATCAGTGATAATTTGCCAACCCTTCCCAGTGAACGATCCTAAAGCCACTATGCTATAGTAGCTTTTTCTTTGCTACCCTAGTATATGGTGTAATAGGTTATAAATTTTGTTGATTACTGATTACTACCAAAAAGTGCTATTTTGTAGACCTAATTATAATAGTTTTAAGCACCTTTAAGTAGTAATCATATTCATTTAACCCAATTAATTCATTAAGGTCCTTAGTAATTGGTTTTAACCATTTTGTGGCAAGTTTACATGTTTTTATCAGCTTATGAATCGATTCAAGCATGCCAAATGATGGAGGAGCTACTTGGACAAGTTAAAGCAAGGATTTTGGACGTTTACAAGCTTGAATTTCAAGTGGAAACACGAGCACAAGCAAAGAGAAGCAAAGAGGAAAAGCAAGCAAAGTAAAGAGAAGCAAAGAGGACAGCAGCTGCAGTCTTCTTTCGCACTTTTGGAGCACTTTCCGAAGTCCATTTTTTACATACTATATAACATTTCAAAGCTCTGGAAGTCAAGAATCCAACGCTTCAAACCATGCACGATTTGGAGCTGAAATGAGGAAGATATGGCCTTCGGAAGCCAACTGCTCCAGGTTATGCGAAAATTTCGCATTCCACAAGGTGTAATGCGAAATTCGCATAACATTCGCATAACATTCGCATAACCCATGCGTGTTGCGAATTTTGCTCTGTTTTTGCCGACTCCACTTTAGATATTTTCCTTTGTATTTTATGATTTAATTTCTTTTCTTATCCTTGTAACTAACCAATCATAAGCTTTTGCAATTGTAAAGACTATATAAGGGGTGGAAATCACCTCTTGAAGATAGAATATGATAGATAATAGATATTACATTTTACACTCTCTCGTTTTCTCTTTTCTCTTCACTATTTTATTTTCTTGGAAGCCAAACAACCTCTGAGGGCTTTTCCTCAGAGGATGATTGGCTAAAACTTTTAGTTTCTCAAAGTATGGATGTTATGTGATGGATTGGATGCAATCCCATGGAAATTTCTCGCACCCGGAAGGTAAGGTAGACGTTTTTCATTAAAGGTTCATTAATGCAAAGTTTGGTTTTTATTTCCTTTGGACAACTTCCAACGGCCAATACTTGATAAGCTTTTGGATTTCTATCCATTAGTTATCTCCTACGAGCTATTGGAAGGTGAGGTTTTCAATTCCAAGTTTTGTATTAATCCATTAGAACCAATTTCAAATGGCCATTGAAAGGTGAGTTTATCACTTGGAATGACTTTGAGTTGCCAATATTTGGTAAGCTTTTGGCTTTAGACCATTAGTTATCTCTTACGAGCCATTCAAAGGAAGTCTAAGGTGAATAACCATTGATGAAATTCACTACCATCTGTTTTGTCATTTTAAAGGATTAAAACTTGATTTGCTAAATCCATACCGGTTCGGGAAGCAAGCATCACCATAGTTGCAACCCCAACGCGAGGAGCCTATCCCGAGATTTCCAATTTGCATAAGAGCCAGAGCATAGCTATCCTATCTTTGAGAAACTTGTTTTTACACCCTTTCATTTTAGTCTTTAATGTTAGTTTAGATTAGTTTAAATCTTTCTGAAATATTTACATCTTCTTTTAAAGCTAACATCCATAAGAAAATCACCTATTTTCCTAATTTGAATATCACTTGTGTTTGCGAAAACCCTTCCCAGTGAACGATCCTAGAACCACTATGCTATAGTAGCTTGGCTACTTTAGTAATAGTATTCAAGGTATAAATTTTGTTGATACGCCTTTAAAGCTAAGCTACCATGAGTCGCATCAATTACTCCCTCAATCAAGGAGCACCAGCTGGACACGAATCAGTTGAGACACCAATTGGGCATGAATCAATAATGCATTCGTGTGTAGAGTCTATCTGACAAATTTGGGGGGCTAGCAAATGGTGTTGTTCCATAACTTGCCAAGTGGTTTCAATAGTTTCATTCCTTGATATATCTACAATGTTTGTCTCTCAATACATGTGCTTTTTTTAGCAAATGAGGAACATAAACTCATTGTTCAACATCAAAATGGTTGAATCCAATCTCTATCTAGTTTAGGGCAACTAGGGATAGCTATACTACTTTTGTCTTTCACTCAAACTAAGCTTCCATGTCCAAAAGTAATAGTGCCACCATTATTGTTTTCAAAAGAATTGAAATAGGTTTTATCTCCTATCATGTGCATAGAGCAGCCACTATCAAGGAACCACTCATTAGAAGATTTAGCTTTAAGAGCATTGAACACAACTTGACATTTAGTCATATTCTTTCTCAACTAGACTTGTTTATTCCGAGGTGGTGACTTAAATGAACTAGGTTGACTTCTAAGCTTTTGATTAGTTTTATTCCCTTTCCCATTATTCAAGATGTTATTTTTAAGGAATTGAACTAATTCATAAGCATATTCATTTGAGTTTCAAACCTTTCAAGGAACCTAGTGTAGCATTTAAATTGAGAGTGTCCAGTTTTCTTACAATGTGGCTTTTTAGGAGATTCTTCTTGGTTAGGGGTTGCATCTTTACTTTTGACAAACATAGTTTCTTCACTAGAGGGAGTTTCATCTTTGTTAATGTACCCCAAACCTCTTTTATCACCATGGGTTTTGCATTTATCAAGTACTTCATTAAGCACTTTAGTTCCAGGGTGAAAATTTTCATTCATAAATGAAGAAGGCTTATTACTCTTGATCTCTTGAGTTAGAACATCATTCTTCTCAAGGGGAGAATGATGTTCAAACTTAAGAAATCTAGTTTTCTCTAAAAAAAATTAGTCTTTTGTACATTAAGACTATCAATCTTGTTTTTATGAGTTGTAAGAATATCATGATCTTTCAAATAAATTTTAATCGATTTGTGATGCTCAACAACAAGATTACTCAAGAATTTAACCCTTTGTTCATAAGTAAACTCGTCATCACTATCACTATCACAATCACTATCATTCATAGATTCCACAAATGCAATAAAAGCTAAAAAGTCATTTGAATCATACCTTGCATCTTTAGAAGTTGTTGAAGCACTTTCTTCAAAGTCAGTATCACTCCATGATGCTTACATAGGCTTTTTAGCATCTTTAGGACTAGGACAATCATTGGCATAATATCCCAAACCTCCACAATTATAGTATCCAATTTTCTTACCTTTGGAGGAACCTTTTCCTTTGTAATTAGAAGATTTTTCAACTGTTTATTCATTAGATCTCTTTCATTTTCCAAATTCTTGGTTTTTGTAAAACCTTCTGCTAAATTTCATGAACTTTTTTTTTAATTTTTTTAGCCATATGTGTTAATTCATCTCTAATTATATCATATGAAATTTTAATTTAAAGATATAGTCTTTAGGCTTTGGAGAAATAGGTAGGATCATCTCATAAGTCTGTATGGAGCTTACAAGTTCATCAACTCTCATGGAATCAATCTTCTTGCTCTCCTCTATGGCAGTAGTTTTGTGTTTAAATCTTTCTGAAGGAGATCTCAATATTTTTCTAACTATCTTAGAATCAGGAATGGGTTATCCAAGGTTAAAAGAACAATTTACAATATCACTTAATTCAGAATAAAAAGAAGAAAAATTTTGATTTTCATACATCTTAATATTCTCAAATTTAGTAGCAAGCATTTGTGTAACTTAGAGATCTTTATAGCAAATGTACCTTCATGAGTGACTTAAAAAATATCCCGTGTTTCCTTTGCACATTCGCAATTTTCTATCCTACGAAACTCATCTGGACAAGCTCCATTTAAAATACTAAATAAAACCCTATCATTGGCTTCACTACCCTCATTATCGACTTTGTCCCATTCATTTTTAGGTTTAACTTCTCCTATTTGATCTTCCTTGAGCATCAAGGATCAAGAAAGGGACCCCAACCATATTCAACTGAGTTTCATACCCTTTTGCATTGCATTTTGAGGAAAAACATCATTCGTGCTTTCCGATGGGAGTAATTATTCCCATCACAGTAGGGTGGACTATTCAAAAGAGCACCACTTTTTAACTGTTCTATATCAGACTTATAGGATTTATAAAAATTAGATTTTTATCCTATATGATCAATAAAAATTGATTTTAAAATAATATGATCAATAAAAATTGGATTTTTTTTTATCAAAATGATAAATAATCAATTATCTATCCCTCTCTGATACCAATTGAGAAATCACCTAAAGTCCAATAGAAAACACCCAAAAAAGGAGGTAAATGGGTAATTAAAATTTTCAATAAACATTTATATGTTATACCCAAAATTTTCTTTTACCCTTTGAAATAGAAATGATATGTTGGATATCAAAAAGGGTTATACCTAATGTTATACTTATAAAAATCTTACTTTTATGCTAATTGAAACCCTATGATTAGTTAGGGATAAAATAATATAATTAATAATACCCAAGAGACAACTTGAGAGATGTTAGGGATAACAATCATAATCACTAAGATAACCATCCTAACAATCTCAATAACAAACTAACCAATCAATTAAGAAACATCAACAATCAAAATGTAAGCAAGAAGATAAAGACATGCAATAAGACACAAGATTTTTATGTGGAGAACTCCTACACTAACTATGGAGATAAAAAACCACGAAGCTTAAAATCTACTATTCAAAATCAAGTTACATAAATTTACCTAATCGTTTTTCCCTAAAGACTTACTATCCAGTACCTATAACTTGATTCATGTCTGCAATGCAACAACCTTATGTTGTTCCCTAATAGATCATTCAGCCACTTTGAAGGGACAATGGTTTTCAACCCAAGATTCAAATAATCTATTCTTGAATGACAGAGCTTTCTGAAAAAGATCCTTTATTAAGGATTGAAAAGTCTCTCAACGATCTATCTCCAATATCCAAGATCTATAACCCTCAAGGGTTAATAGAAAGGTAAAAACCTGAAGAGTTCGGTTACAGAAGGTTTCTCAATTGAAATAACGTGAAAATCTCGGCAGAAATTGCATGACTGCTCAAGCTAACTCATGGACCACTTGAGTGACTCGAGTGCTTGAGTGGTGTGGCCTGCTTGAGCGGTCTTGCATAATTTGAAAATCTAATTTTAATCATTTTAAGTTCAAAACAAATCTATCATCTTAATACCTCAACAAAACCTAATAACTTGTGACTTTATGATTGGATGGACAACAACCTTTGATCTTCAATGGAAAGCAAGTCACTGTATAAAAAGACTTCTATGCCCAGACATAAAAATGAGCAAAACTGCCAACATGAAAATACAACCCAATGTCCTAACAGTCTCTTTCTCAGAATCAATGTCCTAAGATCACTGAGGAGAAAGATTACATGAAATTAGTCCCATATGACAATGGGTAGCCTTATGTATGTGATACTATATACTAGACCAGATATTTGCTTTGCTATTGAGATGGTGAGTAGATATCAATCTAATTCGGGCATGGAACATTGGACGATTATCAAGCATATACTCAAGTATTTTCGAAGAACGAGAGATTATATGTTGGCATTTAATCCATTATAATGGATTATTACCCCTAGGTACACAAATTCAGACTTTCAACTCGATAGAGACTTTTGCAACTCTACCTCCATATTTGTGTTCACTTTAGGCAGTAGGGCTGTTAATTGGAAAAGTATGAAGCAGTCTTGTATTGCTAACTTCACTATGAAATTCAAGTATGTTACTACTTTTGAAGTGGCAAAGGAAGTCGTTTGGCTTCGGAAGTTCTTGATGGGACTTGAGCTTGTACCCTTGGTTGTATTGACCCTAGTACTATTTTGCAATAACAATGGAGCAGTGACACAATCTAAAGAACCAAAAAACTACGAGAAAGTAAACACATTAAGAGGAAGTATCACTTTATATGTGAGATAGCTTTGAGAGGAGTGTGGTTGTGGAAAAAATCGCTTATGAGGAAAACCTAGTAAATCCTCTCACGAAGACTTTGTTTACTGGAGACTTTGATGGTCATAGGGATAACTTAAGTGTTAGATGTGTTCCCATCATGCTTTAGGGCTAGTAGGAGTTTGTTGGGATTGAGACCTAGAAAACATGACATGATGTAATAAATTGAGATTCATTTATAAATTTATTAATTTATTTTTCTTGTTTTCCTTTTTATCTTATTTGCATTTATTGGTTATTTGAGCATACACACTCAAATCTCTTACATTTTACATGATTTAGGTGCATTAGGAGTTACATAAAAAATACAAGTTGTAGGGAAACCCTGATTTACCCATTCCCTATCCTAGGCTCAAGTTAGGTACATAAAACTTACCTTAGGGCTATTGGATCCTAGTAATGGAAGCAAAAAAACAAATTTTAATATCAAGATCTAGAAAAATACTGCATTAGAAAACTTTACCTATGATTTGGATGCTCCCAAATCAATTCCACACAGTAAAGAAAATGCTTGAAGTATCCAAAAGTCTCGTATACCTAATATCTTCCACCTGATGGCTCTAACCATGATCTTGGCACTCCAAAGGATGGGTCTTTAGAATGAAGGAAGCTTTGGCTCTCTCTTTCTCTAGAGGTGGAAAATGACTCTTTGAAAAGTGATAGAAACCCTAATCCCTGAAGGGTATTAATAGGATTCCCAAACTGAGCTTAAGTGACTTAAGCCTTCTAAGGGCTTGGGTCACTTAATATTAAGGATGAAAAAATTGGGATATGTCATCGATTTTTCGTTGAAATATTAGGTGTCAAGCAAGACCAACATGATAAGTGCATTGATATCTCATTCAAAAGAATTTTCATATCTCCAATTTTTCAATGATATATCGATATTTTATCAATTTTTCACCAATTTAATTGATGCCACATTAGCTCATTTTCCAAGCCAAGCCACACCAT
>JBAPGN010002857.1:3879-45552 GCA_037355405.1 Vitis amurensis
ACTTAATGGACTTGGGGGATTTCCCCCTAGTATTAACCTTTTGTTTTTCTTTTTTGGCCAAATTGGGTACTTGAAAATTTTTTGAAACAAAAAGAAAGGTTAATACAAAAAGTTTTGGGGGGGGGAAAATATTTTCTTTTGTTTTAAAGTTAAAAAAGCATTCCCAAATTTTTTTTCCCTATTTCATTTTTTTTCCTCACAAAATTATTCTTTATTTTTTTTTTAAAACATGTGGTTTTTTAGCCCCCGCCATCAATATTCGAAATTTTGAAAATAATCAAACCAGGAAGGGTTAAACCACACTTCCTCCCTTTAATTTACAGTCATCAAAATCACATTTGAGGAACAATTGATCAGTTCGGTTGGGGGGTAAATGAGGAAGGAAGTTTGCTGAATCTTTTTGGTATTTTAATTATTTTGGTTAATTAGTTATAGATTTTACTATTTGCTTATGTTATTCTATTCTCCATGAATTTTGAGGAAAAATTTTCGAAATTTAAACCAAGAGAAATGTGAAACTGTTGTTTTTCACTTGCATCGAGTATGGATTATGCTCACTAAAGTGGTTCAATTGTTGAAACCTTGCTACTGAAATTGAATTAGTTTCTTCTACTTTAAGCTATTCACACGACTGTTGCACAATTCAGATCCGATTTGTAAAGATGAAAAGCTATTCCCTCTTGACTTAGGATAGTTTTGAAACCTTAGCATATTTGAACCTCCATTTGATAAAATGAAACACCCTGCAAAAGGCCAATGAGCCCTTTGAAATAAAGAATGTGTTGTTTGCCTTGAAACCCGAGCAAGGTCTGGGGTAAATAATGGTGAAAAATCTTTAAAGCCTGGTGCCGGTCTAATCCTTAAATTGGTTGGGAGCCACCGGACCTCAATGGCTCCGTTATAAGGGTGAATAGGTAGAGTTAGCATAATGGTAGATGCTGGTAATTAAAAAATTCATCCTTAAAGCCGGGGGAAAAAATCCGAGGAGGTTAGTGGGTTGAAAAAGATCCTAAAGCTTGGTGCCCTAAACCTTAAGTGGTTGGATCATCGATGAACCCCCATTACAATGACAATTCAGAAAGAGTACCCATTAAGCTACTGCTTTGCAAAAAAAAAAAAAAAAAAAAGAGAAAGGTTGTTCTTTTCTTATTGTTTTTGGTCAGGATTGCTAAAGTACTGAAAAGAGATAGGTGGGGGGTGGAGAAGTTAGTAACATATTTATCTCGCGCAAGCTAAAGGAAACCAATACACATAGATTTTGTGGAAGATTAAAGTATTTGATTTCTTAGAAAGTGGACAATGATTTTAAATTCAGTCTTGCATAATCGCACTCCCCTAGATTGACAAGTGCTTAGCATAGGTGTGTATGACTCTTTGTTGAGATTTGGATTTGTATTTCTTTTAATGCTTCATGTGAAGAAGTAGATCATCATGCCACTTGAGATTGGGTTTCCCTTAGCATGATGTTGTAAATTGTAGATTAGTTTGCTATTTATATTTCAATTTTTCTCTCCTATATGCTTAAGGGACTAGCAATATGTCGGTCTGGGGGGAGTAATTCACTACTCAAAAAAGTCAATTGTGATTAGCCTATAATCAATCCTTTACCACTTTTGCGTAGTATTTTAGGCCTTTTAACTCAATTGGCAAATGTTAAGGGTGCCCTTGAAAGCAAGTTTTTACTCATTTTGTGGCGAAGTTTTGGTGTTTTTGTTAGTATTTTTGATCACGCAGAAGCAAGTCAAGATTGAGGGAGAGTTATGAGGAATGCTTGGGCATAAAGCTTCAGAAGTCATTTGCCAAGAGTATAATTCCGGATTTGCTAGAGAAAAAGCAAAGAGAGATCAGCTATGGAAGCAGTGATTCTTGATGGACAGTGTTGTAGCAAGCCACTTTTGGGGCACTTACTGAAGTCCAAGATGATGCAATGGTATAACCATTTCAAAAGCCCAGGAAGTCAACAAATTCCAATGCTTCAAAACGGGTCCGATTTGGAGTTGGAAATGAGGAAAGTTGCAGCTGTTAACAAGCAAATCACTCAATTTTAAATGCTGCGAAATCAGCTTTTTTGTTGCGAGTGATTTCATCAACACTTTGTAGCAGTAGAATGCTTCTCCTTCTGACGATGCTCAATTTATACCGCGAGAAGGAAGCTTGGAACATCAAGATGGAAGCCAACTTCGCAAGCCTTCAGAGATGGCTTGGTGTTGCGAAAATATTTCGCAGCCCTCATGGGTGTCTGCGAAATTTCGCAAAGACACATTTATCCCTCCTGCGAAATGCCTCCTGAAGACTTCCGACAGCTGCTACCTGACATGGGAGATATTTTTCCCATAGATTTTTGTTGTCTAAGATCCTCAACAATACTCCCTTGTAAACCTCCATTACAAGATTCCTTAGCTTTAAGTTAGTAAAAAGACTAAATATCTTGTAAACAATAGTTTTATATTATGTTGATATATATACCTCTCGGGGGAGCCTGTTTTCTCAGGGAGGAATTCCTCTGTTAAGAATTTGGTAAGCAAGTAAAGGTTTCTTTTTCTTTCTACTTGCCTACCTTCTTCACCTTTGATTTTTTACTTAATACTAAAGTTATGACTTCTCTGAGGAGTTTTCCCAGAGACCCTGCAAGTAACTAAACCTCCACATTCCTTGAGCTTAAGGTAGCCGGGAGGAGGTTCCAAGTGCAAGAATGCAAAACTTTGTGGTTTTAGTTAGTACATGAAGAGGAAGTGAAATCCTTTAGTGGATTTCAGATGTTTTTCAGTTAGCTTAAAACACCCGGATCCACCTGGGCCAACACTTGGTAAGGCAAGGTGAAATTTCCCACCATGGAAATGTCACTAGTTTACCTGCTGTGCGTACCTTCTGTAGGTGACTTCATGGGTAAGGATTTTCTAGAATGCCCAACACCTTGATAACTTTTAGACTCCTAGAGCACATCCAATTAGTTATCTCCTTGCGAGCTTTTGACGATAATCCAAGTTAAAGGATCACACTGAACTGGTTAAGGCTTAGTGAGAGGCTTAGCCCTGCAAGTTGAATCATTGAGAGAAAATTAAGGTGAAAATCAATTGAAGGATGAATCGTACCACACCAGCTAGAGAATTACACTATACGTTGAATCTCTAACGGTGAGGAAAGACACCATCTGACGTCGGAGCTAATGTATTTTGTCATGAGGAACCACACCGCCAGTGTACCTAAGTTTCAAGGAATGTTTTCTTTCTAATTTATTTCCAACTTCTTGTTAAGTTAACTAGTTTAAGTCAAAACCAATCACCAAACCAGTTTGTGTTTTCTTCTTAAGCTAAACCATGAAATGAAACAAGACCATTCACTTGGATGGTATCATGATATCTTGTCACTCTGTCCCAGTGGACGATCCCTAGAAGCCCTATACGATAGTAAGCTTTTTATTTGCTACCCTAAGTGTATGGTGTTATTAGGTATAAATTTGTTGATTAAGTTCCCTCAACAGGGAGCACGCAGCTTGAACCCGAATTAAGCTGAGGCACAGCCAATTGGCGGCAATGAATCATCAGCAAAACAGAAAAATGTTGTAGTTCTTTGGGAATCGTTCCAGCCAAGTTGTTGCATGAAAGATCTAGGAATTGAATTCCTCGCAAAGAGCTAAAGGACGGGTGTTTTTCCCTGGAAAGAGTTTCTTCCCATTTCGAGGTACTCTAATACTGAACAGCTGCCAAGTTCCCTGGGAATTTCCCCTGACAAGTTGTTATCAGAAACAAATAACTCATTTAGGTTTGTCAGTTGACCAACATCTGCTGGAAGAGAACCAGTGAATGAGTTTTGTTGAAGTAAGAGTGATCTCAACTGATTGAAATGACCAATGACATTTTCAGGTACACTACCACTCAATTTATTGTGATTGAGGTCCAGAGTTTCCATATTGTGGCAGTTCCTGAGAGATGTAGGAATGTTCCCTTCCAAATTGTTGTAGCTCATGTTAAGGTCGAACAGTTAAGTTGCTGAGGGTGGACAGTAGCAGACCTGATAGCCTGTTCCAACCGAAGTCCAATTCTCCTAAGTTCTGAAGCTTGCCAATTGATGTGGGAATGATACCAGTGAGATAATTCCAAGTTGCAATGAATTGAATCAAGTTGATGAGGTTTCCAATCTCTTTTGGGATGTTTCCAGATATTTTGTTTTCTCCTAGGACGAGTTGCTGCAGTTGGGTTGAGAGATTGACAGTGGAGTTGGGTAACACACCCCCAAAATGATTGCCTTCTGGATTGATTAACCTTAAACCGCTGATGTTGGTGAGAGAGTTCAGAAAATTTATATCGCCAGACATGCCCCTTCCTAAACTATTGAAGTCAAGGGTCAACCAATACAGATCCTTCAGTAGTCCCAAACTATCAGGGACTTTCCCAGTTAGATAATTTTCTTCAAGATCCAAAAGTTCAATTCCTGAAATATTGGATAGTGTATCTGGAATTATTCCGGTAAACTGATTCATTGCTATGCCAAACTTGCGGAGTTGAGGAGAACTCAACCTCATGTTTGACATGAAATTTCCAGACAGGGGGTTGTTAGTTGCTGCAAATTCAATGACAGATGACAAATTATGGAGGGAGGGAGGATTCGTACCAGACAAGTTGTTTGTACCTAGATATAAATATCTCAAGCTCTTCAAATGACCTAATTCATGTTCAATTTCCCTCCAAATGTACGCAATGGACAACCAAGATGAAAGGTTTCCCAAAGTAAATGGAATAACCCCTCTTAGATAGTTGGCACCAAGCCATAGATGTAGGAGTTTCGACACATGGCCAACGTGCAAGAGAATCTGCCCGGTCAGATTGTTCCTTGTGAAATCCATAGTTCAGAGGCTTGGGGGGCAGTTTGTCAGTTCAATCGGAATCTCACCTTGGATAAAGTTCATGCTCAGATTGAGATGCTGCATCCGTGGCAAATGGCCAATATCACTAGGATGGTACCGTGCAAGTTATTGTTGGACAATTCCAACTCTCTGAGAAATGTTAAGTTCCCAATGGGAGGCAAGGAACCAGCTAATCTCTGATCCTCCAACCTCAAGGCTGTGACCCTCTGAAGTCGGTGACTGCAAGTAACCCCCTCCCACTGGCAGAAGTGCAGAGAGTCATTCCAGGAACTCAGAACTCCATTTGGAACGTCAACCACATAATTCTTGAAGGCCAGCAATGCAATCTCAAGCTAAAGATTGGCATCTCCATTAATGGTAGATTGGATTGTCTCATCAGGATATGAACTGCTTCTTGTCTATTTAAAATGAATGCGTGCCTCCCTCTCAATTGGGGAAGAGCACAAGCAGCTATTCAAATGTATTCCAGCAATGACTTGAATTTGTGAACTTGAGTTAAATTCTAGTCCATCTCCACTAGAAAAAGAAAAAATAAAAATAAAAAAAGAGGGAAAACCAATCATCAATGGGGTCTATTTATGTCATCATGTTTATAGAGATGGCTAACAACTGGACTGGGCTGTTTTTGGGAAACCAGAGATGGGTAACACGCCCCCGAAATTATTGGCCTGTAGATTGATAATTCTTAAACTGCTGACATTGGGCAAAGAATATAAAACATTTAAATCGCCTGATGTGCCCCTTCCTAAATTATTGAATTCAAGGCTCAACCAATAGAGATCCTTAGCACTCCTAAGCTATCAGGGACTTGGCCAGTTAGATAATTGTTACCTAGATCCAAAAGTTCAAGTCCTGAAATATTGGATAATGTATTTGAATTATGCCGGTAACTGATCCCTGATATGCCAAACTTTGCGGAGTTGAGGAAAATTAAACCTCATGTTTGGAGTAAAATTTCCAGACAGAATGTTGCCAGATACAAAAAATTCAATGGCAGATGACCAATTATAGAGTGAGGGAGGAATCATACCAGACAGGTTATTTACATCCAAATTTAAATATTTCAAGCACTTCAGACGACTTAAATCATGTGGAATACCCCACTCCAAATGATTGAACGCCACTGAAAGCTGCTGAAGAGATGAAAGGTTTCCCAAAGTAAATGGGATAACCCCTGTTAGACTGTTCCACCCAAGTCTCAGAATTAGCAGTTTCGAGATATGGCCAAAATGGAAGGGAATCTGCCCCGTCAGATTGTTCCTTGTCAAGTCTATGGTTCTGAGGTTTGAACAGTTAGTGAGTTCAACCAGAATCTCACCTTGGAGGGAATTTGTGCTGAGATTGAGATGCCGCATCCGTCGTAAAAGACCAATGTCACTGGGCATAGTACGGTGCAAGTGATTGTTGGACAACACCAACTCTCTTAGGAATGTTGAGTTCCCAATAAGAGGTAGGGAACCAGCTAAGCTTTGACCCTCCAACCTCAAGGTTGTGACCCTCTGACGTCGGCCACTGCATGTAACCCCCTGCACTGGCAGAAATGCAGAGAGTCATTCCAGGAACTCAGAACTCCGTTTGGAACATCAACCAGATAATGCTTGATGGTGAGCAATGCTAGCTTATCAGTTTCATTTCCAAAAGTGGGCGTGCTGGAAAGAGATTCCAACCTAAGCAAACTAATACAAATGATGAGGTTGACAAGGAAAAACCACCACTGTAATCTCAAGCTACAGCTTGGTATCTCCATCAGTTGAGGGGATTTGCTTATCAGGGTACACCTACTGACACGAACTTGCCTTGTCTACTCAAAGTGAATGCCTCTTTTTCTCAATAGGATAAGAGCATAAAAATTAGTCTAACATGTTTGAGTGATTGCTGACTTGAATTTGTGAAGCTGAACTGAGTGAGATTCTGGTCCGTCTGCACCTATAAAATTGAGAGCTTCTGTAAAACAAAGAATACTGGGGTGTTGAACATATCCTTAAAAGTTTGACATGGCTGGTTGTAATCCTGTATCTACTTCTTTAGTTGTGAATGAAAAGTCGAAGAAAGAAGATGGAGGGAAGATGGTTGATGAAACTCACTTTAGAAGTCTTGTTGAAAATCTATTGTATCACACTGCAACTAGACCTGACATCATGTTTGCAGCAAGCTTGCTTTCAAGATTCATGCACTATCCTAGTCATTTACATATTGGAGCACCAAAAAGAGTCTTGAGATATTTGCAAGGCACGATTAAACTTGGAATAAAATATTTCAGGAATATTGAGGTGAAGCTAATTGGCCATTGTAATAGTGATTGGGGTGGTTGTATTGATGACATGAAAAGCACATCAGGCTATGCATTCTCCCTTGGTTCAGGTGTTATGCAAGTTGGGTCTCAAAAAAACAAGGTTCGGTGGCTCAATCCTCTGTTGAAGCAGAGTACATTTCAACTTCATTGGCAACTTCTCAAGCCATATGGTTGAGAAGAATTTTAGAAGACATCAAGGAGAAGCAAAATGAAGCAACATATCTACTTTTTCATAGTAGGACTAGGCATATTGCAGTGAAGTATCATTTTATTAAAGAAGCTATTTCAGATGGTGAGGTTCAATTGATGTACTGTAAATCAGAGGAGCAGGTTGCTGATATCTTCACTAAAGCATTGCCTTTGGAGAAGCTTGTTCACTTCCGAAAGCTTTTGGGTGTAGAGGAACATAACATTAGGGGGGAGAATGTAACATAATGTGCCTATGTTGTGTTTAGGTTATATATGTAAAAATAACTTTTTTGTTTTATGTTTTGAGTGGTTGTCATGCTTCCACATGGAGAGATTTGCTCAAGTTAAATCTCTTTGCATCTGGTTTGAAATCTAGATACTGTACAACAAAAACAGCAGAGCCGAGAATACAAAGTGAAAAAAAAATGTCCTCTGTTTTTTGGTGGACTGTTTTTACTCCTCTATTCCCAAGTGTTACTCTTCCATTTTTTCTTTCTATAGCCATGCTCTGTTTCATGCTGAAACTACAGTCAACAATAAAAATTAGTCTTACATATTTGAGTGATTGTTGACTTGAATTTGTGAAAGCTGAACTGAGATTCTGGTCCGTCTGCACTTATAAAATTGAGAGCTTTTGTAAAACAAAGAATACTGGGGTGCTGCATGTCATCATGTTTAGAAACTTAAAGCTGATTGACCAGTGGACTAAGCTGTTCTTTGGAAAATTTGAATTGGGATTTTTTCAATCCCTTCTTTTGCATTGAGAAGATATCTGAGTGGATTGATGAGAAGTAAAACCATTAATTCAGTGCACAAAGATCAAACATAGATTTTCTTCCTCTCTTTCTTTTTCTTTCCTTTGTTTTTCCCTTTTTAATAACGTATTGCTCGGTTACATTTTGGACACTGATCGATTTGGAAATGAATTTTGGTTGTTGACTATTACAAAGGAGTAGACTAGACTTCTCTGCAGAATATGGAGACCTAGCAACTTGGAGGAGTTTGATATGGGTATCCATTGTATCTCATGTTGTTACACTTACCTTTGATTTTGAATGTCATTTGATTTTTATCTGTCTTTGAAATTGGTAGTGAACTCTTCAACCAGATTCAATGCAAGAAAAAGGAATGTGTGTGATGTAAGAGTAGTAGTGTTGGAGAAATAGATCTTCGTTCTGTAAGAAGTTTTCATGCAATATAATCAATCAAAGCATATGAAACTTCTATCATTTAAATCATTTTTATCAAATTTAGGATCATACTTACCTCCAACCATTATTTAGATTTCTGTAATCGGTGCAAGTCTTGATTTCCAAACTCTGATCTCTCCTTTAGATGGTGTATTTCTGAAGATAAAAATAGCAACTAGAGAGAGGAGCTCGGGACCAAGATCGATATTTAAAAACAAAAAACTGTGGCTTCCCATCAGACCACGTTTTTCTCATTTGCCACCATTATGAGCAGTTTGAGTAACATGCTCCTTAACTGCAGGGAAGTGAGATGACTGGTAGAGAATGTGGTCAAGGTGTTGGACCACTTCAGAGGATGTGAACGTGTGTGTGAACGTAGCAAATAACATTCTCCCACTTGGTCCTTAACTTTAACCTCATGTCTATCTTAGTCCATTAATTATCTGCATTAAGTAACAAATACATGAATCATGGCAATAAGTCCTCTATAAAATGAGTGTTACTTTCCATGTATTACAGTGTATTCATTTCTTAACATTATACTTTATGTGGCAATATTACTTAATGAATAAACCTTATGTTCATTATTGGTCCAATGAAGTTGAATTTTCTCAAAATTAAATAAAGGTGCACATCAATATGAGAAAACATCATAATAAGAGTTTGTACAATATAAACTACATAAGGGAACTAAGTCCCATGTTCACTACATGATCCTTGAATTTCAACGGTGGCATACCCTTAGTCAAAGGATCAGTGATCATCAATTCAGTGCTAATGTGCTCAATAACCATTTTCTTTTCTTTAACACGTTCTCTTATGGCTAGACACTTAATGTCGATGTGCTTGCTTCGACTTCCACTTTTATTGTTCTTTGCCATAAAGATTGCAGCTGAATTGTCATAATATATACTCAATGACCTAGATATTGAATCCATAACTCTAAGCCTGTAAATGAAACTCTTAAGCCATACACCATGTGAAGTAGCCTCAAAACAAGATATGAACTCAGCTTCCCATAGTAGAAGTAGCAGTCAAGGTCTGCTTAACCCTCTTCCAAGATATAACTCCACCGACCAATATAAAAATGTATCCAGATGTTGATTTACTCGAATCAACACAGCCAGCAAAGTCTGAATCTGAGTAACCAACAACCTCTAAATTGCTTGTTCGTCTGTACATAAGCTTGTAATCCTTGGTTTCTTGAAGACATCTCATCACTTTCTTTGCAGCTTTCCAGTGGTCCAAACCTGGATTACTTTGATATCGTCCTAACATTCCAACAGCAAATGCAATGTCAAGCCTTATGCAGATCTGAGCATACATCAAACTTCCGACTGCAGAAGCATATGGAATGTTCTTCATTTGTTCTCTCTCAAGATCGTTTTTCGGGCATTGGTTCAGATTGAACCTATCACCCTTCACTATAGGGGAAACACTAGGTGAACAATTCTTCATCCGAAATCCCTCTAAAACTTTATTGATATAGGTTTCTTGAGACAAACCTAAGATACCTTGAAATCTGTCTCAATGGATCTTAATGCCAATGACATAAGATGCCTCACCTATATCCTTCATGTCAAAAATTTTAGAGAGGAACTGTTTCACCTCATGAAGTAAACCCTTATCATTGGTTGCATGTAAGATGTCATCCACGTATAAAACAAGAAAACAAACTTTACTCCCACTGACCTTATGGTATATGCATTGATCCATAACATTTTCTACAAAACCAAATGAAGAAATTATGTTATGGAATTTTAAATACCATTGGTGGGATGTTTGTTTTAAACCGTATATGGATTTCTTAAGCTTACAAACCAATTGCTCACCATCACTAGAGGGAAATCCTTCAGGTTGTTTCATGTAAACCTCCTCCTTTATCTCTCTATTAAGAAATACTATTTTCACATCCATTTGTTGCAATTCTAAATCAAAGTGGGCTACTAATGCCAATATAATGCGCAAGGAATCTTTCTTAGATACAGGAGAAAGGTTCCGTTGTAAATTGTTCCTTCTTTCTGAGTGAACCATTTACAACAAGGTCTGGGCCTGTATTCTCCATGTTTGCCTTAATGAGTTTTTTTTTTTGTCTTAAAAAGCCATTTACAACCAATGGTTTTTGCACCATTAGGTAACTCAACAAGGTCTCAAACATTGTTGCACCTCATGGAACTCATCTCATTCTTCATGGCATTGTACCACAATTTTGATTCTTTGCAACTCATGGCTTGTGAAAAAAATTTGGGATCTTTTTCTGCTCCTATATGGTAGTCAAATTCTTGTAGATACACTACATAATCACTAAGAATTGCCGACCTCTTAGTTCAAGTAGACCTTCTTAGGGTTGCACCAATATCTTCTGAGGAAGTATGAGGTTCAACTTGTTGTTCAGAAGTGTCAAGCAACTCCTGATCAACTTGATATACTGGAATGTTGTCAACAACTTGTGGAACTTCAATGACTGGTTGAACTTTAGCGATTATTCATTCTACACCCGTTTGTACTTGAGGGGTGTTATGAACAATAAACAATCTATCACTTGAAGTGGAAGGTTGAGACTCTGTATGATCAATATCAGAAACTATGTTTCTGAGTTGATCGCTTCCACTGACTAAGTCATATTCAAGAAATTTAGCATTTCTTGATTCCACAATCCTAGTGTTGTGAGATGGACAGTAAAATCTGTACCCCTTAGACTTTTCAACATATCCAATGAAATACATACTAATAGTCATTGGGTCTAGTTTCTTATCTTTTGGATTATAAATTCTCACTTCAGACGAGCATCCCCAAAAGCTCATATGTCGTAAACTTGGTTTCCAACCTTTCAATAACTCAAATGGCGTCTTTGGGACAACCTTGGTTGGAACTTGGTTTAATATATACACTACTATCTTAAGTGCTTCAGTCCACAAGAATTTAGGAAGTTTTGAGCTGCTAAGCATACTCCTTACCATGTCCAATAAGGTTCGATTTCTTCTTTCTGCTACACCATTTTGGTCTGGAGAACCGGGCATGGTGTATTGGGCAACAATCCCATGCTCTTGAAGAAACTTGGCAAATGGCACAGGTGCTTGTCCATCTTCCAAGTATCTACCATAAATTCTCCTCCTCTATCTGATCTCACGATCTTAATTTGTTTAACACATTATTTCTCTACTTCTGCCTTAAAAACTTTAAAGACATTTAAAGCTTCATTTTTGTTATGAAGTGTGTAGAGATACATGTATCGTGAGAAATCATCTATGAAAGAGATGAAGTATTTCTAACCATGAGAGTCCATGTCAAGACTACATATATCAGTATGTATGATCTCTAGTATGGCGAAACTCCTAGTAGCACCTCTCTTTGACTTGTTGGTCCGCTTTCCCTTAATGCAGTCCACACAAGTCTCAAAGTCTGTAAAATCTAGAGTACTAAGTACCCCATCATTCACCAACCTTCTAATTCTATCTATGGAGATATGACCTAATCTCCGGTGCCACAATGTAGAGGAATCCTCATTAACAACACATCTTTTAATGCCAGTTTGGACATGTAATGAATTATGAGTGGTATCATTTTGTAAGAATATGCAATAAAGACCATCAGACAAAATACCATTCCTAACACAATCAGATTTATAAATCAAACAGAAAGATGTTTCTGAAAAATGAAAGGAATACCCAAACGGTACGAGCTTAGAAACTAAAATCAAGTTTAGTGAGAAACTTGGTACACAAAAGGTCTGAGAAAATAAAGGCTATGTTTAATTAAGAAAAACACCCAAAATGGGGAGGGGGGGGGGGGGGGTGAATTGGGTTTTTTAAAATCTTTTCAACATAACAATTTCAAGCACAATATAAACAAAAGTAAAGAGATAGAGTTAGAGAATTCAAACTCGGGTTTTATAATGGTTTGACAATTCCTTGCCTACATCCACTCTCCTCAATCTCCTAACCGAGTGAGGGTTCCACTAACTTGAAGCTTTAACCAAGCTTCCAATCTTCTTACACTTGGATTCCGACTCCAATGGGCTCTTACACAATCTCTTCAAGAATCAAACCTCTTGAAAGCTTTAACACTTAGTTTTTACAAGAATGAAACCCACAACCTAGCTTAAAGATAGCTCAAAATACAAATCAAAGCTAGGATGACTCACAAGGGTGCACTAAAGGATATGCAAGTGATGATTTAATGCACTAAGAAGGAAATGAGAGCTTTTTGGTTAAGAGCAGGTAGGTAGACAATTGATTGCAAGTGTTCTCTCTGTCATAAATGAAGTGGAGCTCTCAATTTATAGGTTTCTAAGCTCGGGAACCAAAAACAGCAAAAGGTAGCCTCGACTGGTCGAGCTGAGAGTCGACCGGATCACTAGCTGTTGGACATTTAATGCTTTGACAGGTTACCGTTGCCTCGACTGGAGGTCGACCGGGAAGGGGTGAACCTCAACTGGGAAAAACGAGGCTACTGGATGAGAGAGAGTGTTTTTTGGCACCCCTCGACCGGACCTCGACCAGACAAGGGCGACTGGTCGACCGGTTCCCCAACCGGTTGATCCGGTTAGCCATAGCCTCGACCGGTTAAGCCTTTTGGCCCCGAAAACCTACCTTTTTCAATTCATTTCTTTTCTAACACTTAGGTAAGGTATTTAGGTGAATTAATATGTCAATTTTAAAACATTTTGCTTAAGGTACATTTAATAAAACTCAGGTTTCAATGAAATTGAAAGTTTAAAGGATAAACCGAGTTTCCAAAGATGCATGAAATGGTATGAAAAACTTAAGTGCACCCATGCATTCATATTACAATCATTTCCTATGATCAAAAGTCCTCCAAAAGTCTCGATCTTATATTCATTTGGTCATTTGATGAATTTATACTTGAGATTCTTTACCACTCAAATCAATTAGTTACTTAACCTTGGTTTGTTATCATCAAAACCTGATTAGGAAAACCCTTGGGCTAACAATCTCCCTGTTTTTTATGATGACAAACCTTTGTTATCTAGGAGAAAAAGAAATCTCCCCCTCAAACCAATCATGGATCAATCAATTCGAAATTTATGAATTTAAAATCGAGATAATCAGGACATGCGAATTTTCAATAGGAAACAATGTAAATCATGAAAATAGCATATCATATATAGTAAAGTCAAATGTACACGAAACAAAGCTAATCCAAACAGATGATATGATAATGATATGCATGTATAGGTATCCTAGATCCTAAATATCTCCCACCCTTTGGAAACATAAAAAAGAAACGAAGGGGTCTCGAAGAGATCAAGGTTTAGGAGGTGGAAACACGGAGCGAAGGTAAGCCATCATCTCCTCATGCTGACTCTCCTGGCGACTCTCAATGCACTCAATACTCTGTTGGAGATGCTCAAAAGTAGTCTATTGTTGATCCATACATTCCTTTATACGCTCAAATCTCTACTGGAGATGCTCAAACTGAGAAGTGAAGCCAGTCTAATACTGATCGATGTGATCCTCCATAGAGTATAATCGAGTATTACTAACTACTACAAGCTCCTCCATACGAGTCCCAAGTGAACTAATCTGAGCAAATAAATCCATCAAAGGCTCATGATCAGGAGCGTGAGGTGCTTGAGATGGTATCTCTATGTGAGGAAGCTCAGTAAATGATGGCTTAGAGGATGGTCCTGCTATGTACGCTGACTCAGACATCATCAGCTTAGGAAATGATGCCTCAAATTGAACACCCTCAGACTGGAGTGGAGGAGGAATATCAAGCTTGGGCCCTCTCTGCTTAAAGTCTCTCTGAGGGTCTATCCCACTCTCCATATCTCAGATCTCGGCCTCCTCCTCTATTCCGGGATCCATTTGTCCCTGTCCTTGGGCTTATGTTGGTGGTCGCTTAGCTCTCCTAATCCAGTAGCCATCGGGGGCCTTCTCAAACTTCATCCATCCTAGGGATTGCTCAGCATAAGTGTCATAACTAGTAGGAGCCTTGAAGTCTGTCTCTCTGCTCAAATCAACCCCAGCATCCTTAAATACTCTAGTAAGGAAGAAACCGTAAGGGAGTACTCGGGTCGAGCTCTCGTAGCATGATATCATATGCATCATCATCAGATACCCCACGTGAATTCGTCTCCCTGTCAAAATTGAGTCTATAATGAATGCCTCAAGGTAGGAGACCTCGTCTCGATGTCCGCCTCGTGGCAATAGGATGGAGCAGATCATGTAATGAAGGACACGGCTGATCACGGTCAGGCTATGTGTCGATGGTTTGCCCATCCCTTGGGCGTCTACAAGGCTACACATCCTCTAAATAGCCTATCTCGGCTCGAAACTCGGCACAGTGGGCCAAACCTTGGACTCATACACCCGGAGTCCAACAAAAGGGATGTCGAAAATGGGGCAAATGCTCTCTGGGCTCAGTCTGATCTCAACACCTCTAACAGTGGAAGTGATCGGTCCTCCAAGTCCATAGGTCACCCATGAATAGAATGCACACACCAGAGTTGAGAAGATTGGCTCATAAATCATCACTACTGGCAACCATCCCATCCGTCCAAAGAATCCCTCAAACCCGAAATAGTGAAGTTGGGAGAAATTAATACTTCTTCCTGGAACGACTTTCCTCTGAGCAAATTTTGCTTGTATCTCTGATACTCTTCGATAGAACTGAAGAGGGTCGTGTCATACCTTGCCTTTCAGCGAGCCTCAGTCTGATCAGGCTGAGATGGCCCAGCAGGGTGCTTGCCTTGAGCCCTAGTGGCTGTCGTCTCTCTCCTAGGCACCATTGGAAAAACAAAAATGAGGGAGGCGAAGCTGGTAGAGAGAGAATCACACGCACTTGAAAACGTTAGGCGCTCAGAAATTCCCTATAGCTAGCTATGACGCGCGAACTGAAGAAAAACCGTCCAAATCAGAAGCCCTAGGTCCAAATCCAAAACCATAGCCTCCAAAAATCAATCCGAACCTCTCAAAAAGTTGCAATGGCGTCAAAAATCACTTCTGGGCAGCTGAAATGGCACAAACCTTGAAGAACTAGAGGAAAAGCATGAAAAATTGAGGCGTAAAAGGCTCTTTAAATTCCCAGCCCCGACGAACCGGTTGACCACCTGGTCAACGGTCAACGCCTCGATTTCTATGCATTTTCTCATCTCGTGATCCTCTCTCTATCCTTTTCGGTTGAAATCCCCAATTTTTTATGTCCAATGCCAAGGGAATTTTGATTTTTTGTCAAAATTTGACATTTTTCCTAAGTGTATTTCTATATGATGCATATGATATGAAATTCATGCAATCATAAGGTATATTCAACAAGAATTCATCAAGCAATCATTTGATCATAAAGAAATCACCCCTAGTTGTCTTCTAATATCAACAAATTGCTCTTCACTTAGAGGTTTTGTAAAAATATCGGAAAATTGATCTTTTGTGCTTACAAATTCAAGTGTAATGTCACCCTTTTGTGCATGGTCTCTAAGAAAATGATGTTTAATTTCTATATGCTTAGTCCTAGAGTGTTGCACGAGATTTTTTGAAATGTTTATGACACTAGTGTTATAAGATTAAATAGGAACATGCTCAAAAGACAAATTAAAATCACTTAGTGTTTGTTTCATCTAAAGGATTTGTGCATAACACAAATCGGCTGCTATGTATTCGGCTTCCTCCGTTGACAAGGATACCGAATTTTGTTTCTTACTATACCATGAAACAAGTGAGTGTCCTAGGAAATGACAAGTGCAACTAGTGCTTTTCTTTTCAACTTTACAACCGGCAAAGTCGGCATCCGAGAATCCAATTATTTCAAAGTTATCACCCTTAGGATACCATAGGCCTATGTCCATTGTCCCTTTCAAATGTCTAAGAATTCATTTTACGACACTTAAGTAAGATTCTTTATGACAAGATTGAAATCTAGCACACAAGCATACACTATACATGATGTTGGGTTTACTAGTGGTTAAATCTAGCAAAGAACCTATCATGCCTCTATACATAGTTGAGTCAATGGATTTACCTTTCTCATCCTTGTCAAGCTTAATGGATGAGCTCATTGGAGTCTTCATTGTTTTGGCTTCTTCCATGTTGAATCTTTTGAGAAGATCTCTTATATACTTTGCTTGATTGATGAAGGTTCCTTCCTTTAGTTGCTTGATGTGAAGTCCAAGGAAGAAGTTAAGTTCTCCCATCATGCTCATTTCGAACTCACTATGCATGCATTTAGAAAATTCTATAATTTGATCTTGTGGGTGGTTGATGACAAACTTCCAATCTTTAGGAAGGTCTTGGCTTGATTCACCTTGCACTTGTTGAGGAGGGGGTAGTGCCAATGGTGATTCTTCTTTCTTGGGATCCTCTCCAATTTCTTCTTGTTGCCTTCTATCTTCAATTTGTAATTTTCCCATGGAGATCTCCAAGCCTAAATCATCATCAAAACTTTCTCTTTCTTGAAGAGAATGGTTAGATTCATAAAAAATAACATGGATGGATTCCTCTACAACCATGGTTCTTTTTTTAAAAACCTTAAAGGCTTTACTTGAAGTTGAGTAACCAAAAAAAATTCCAACATCCGATTTTGCATCAAATTTTCCAAGATTGTCTTTAGTGTTTAATATAAAGCATTTGCACCCAAAGACTTTGAAATAGTTAATGTTAGGTTTCTTATTTTTCCAAAGCTCATAGGGAGTTTTCTTAAGAATAGGCCTCAATAGTATTCTATTTAAAACATAACAAGAAGTGCTAATCGCTTCAGCCCAAAAATATTTTGGTAAATTGTTTTCATTTAGCATGGTTCTAGCCATTTCTTGAAGAGTTCTATTTTTCCTTTCTACTACCCCATTTTGTTGAGGAGTTCTAGGAGTCGAAAAATTGTGGTCAATACCATGCTCATTGCAATAGTCTTCAAAATCAAAATTTTCAAATTCTCTCCTATGATCACTTCTTATACAAGTAATTGTAAAACCTTTTTCATTTTGAACCTTGTTGCAAAACTTTGAAAACTCATAAAAGGCTTCATTCTTTTGAATTAAAAACAAGACCCAAGTGTATATAGAGAAGTCATCCACAATAACATATGCATAGGATTTTCCTCCAAGACTTGGTGTCCTAAAGGGACCAAATAAATCCATATGCAACAACTCATTGTTGAAATGAAATTTTTGTTTTTAAAAGAATTTTTTATTTGCTTTCCCATTTGACAAGCTTCACAAACTTTGTCTTTTTGAAAATTTATTTTGGGAAGGCCTCTAACAAGTTCATCTTTGTTGAGTTGGGAAATGAGGTCCACGTTAGCATGTCCCAACCTCCTATGCCACAACCAACTTTGATCATGCATGCTTGAAAGACATCTATCATGGTCATCATATTTTGAAATACATATAGCATAAACATTGTCACATCTATGACCCATGAAGATGGTTTTATCATTTTGAATATATTTGAAGATGCAATGAGATGTTTCAAAAATTACTTTAAAACCTTTGTCACAAAGTTGACTAATGCTTAAAAGATTATGTTTTAAACCATCCACCAATAAAACACTTTCAATAAGAGAGGATGTGCCATTAACAATGTTACCTTGACCAATGATCCTTCCTTTTGAATTGTCTCCAAAAGTAACGTATCCTCCCTTTCTCTTTGTAAGGAAAGAAAAGTTGGATTCATCTCTGGTCATGCATCTTAAGCATCCACTATCCAAGAACCACTTATCATTCTTTGAACCCTACAAAATAAAATTCAAGTTGATTTAGGTACCCATATCTTTTTGGGTCCTTGAGGGTTAGTGACCTTGGATTTATCAATCCAAACCTTTTTATCCTTAGCCTTTGAATTCCTTTGAGATCTATTTCTTAAGGGACATGTGCTACTAATGTGCCCTCCTCTTCCACAAAAGTTGCAAGTAGTAGAAGGACTTGCACTTGACGATTTTTTTTACAAAATAGTTTTTAAAATACTTTTGATTCTTTAAGGATTTGAATCCTAGCCCTTGTTTGTTAAAAACACATTTTTGCCTAGCTAAGATCATTTCAAAAGATTTTTGTCCACAAGAAAAAATTGAAAGAGAGGAGGTCAACCATTCATTTTTCTTTTTTAAAATCTCATTTTCACTTCTCAAAATCTCATTTTCTTTTTCAAAATGAGTTTGAAATATTTCAACAATTGAAAATTTTTCTTTCACTTCTTCAAGCTCTTTTTTAAGTTCTTGAATTTTCTTTTTAAGAGAATTATTTTTCAAACTAAGTTTTTCAAAATCCTTATATAATTCCTCAAAAACATCATGCATATCTTCATCACTAAAGTTAAAGTTTACCTCATCAAGATCATCTATTGCCATGAAGCACATGTTTGCCACTTCTTTCTCATTTTCTTCTTCGGAGGATTCTTCACTATCACTCCAAGTGGCCATCATTGCCTTTTTCATTCTTCTCTTGGCTTCACTTTTGTAAAGAGGACAATCATATTTGATGTGTCCCAGTTTTTTGCATTTCAAACACACCAATTCTCTTTTCTTTACTCATTTCTCCTTGTCACCATGAGATGAGGATTCCTTTTTAGAAAGGTCTCTTCTAGAGGTGAATTTTCTTCCTCTAAACCTTTCACTCCTCATGTATTTGTTAAGCTTTGAGAGCTATGCTCTTCTTCTTTTTATCTTCACCCTTTTGTAGCTTCTTTGCCAAGTTAATCTCATATGTCATCAATGACCCTATGAGCTTTTCCATAGGTAACTTAGTCAAGTCTTTTGCTTCTTGAGTTGCAGTGACCTTAGTATGCCACTTTGATGGGAGTGACCTCAATATCTTCATCACTTTCTTGGATTCCTTGTAGGTTTTTCCCAAAGCTTCAAGACCATTGACAATGTCAGTAAACCTAGTTATCATCTCAACAATAATCTCATTTTCTTTCATTGAAAACAATTCATAGTTATGAACAAGTAAATTAATTTTTCACTCTTTCACTTGATTTGTTCCTTCATGAGTTATCTCAAGTAATCTCTAAATTTCTTTAGCTGATTTGCATTGACATATTCTATTATATTCATTTCTATCCATAACAAATTGCAAGGTAAAAACAACCTTAACATTTAATTGAAAATTTCTTCTATTAAGCTCATTCCATTCTTGCTTGGGTTTTGGAACCAAGACTCCATCAACTAGTTTAGTAGGAAAAGTTAGGCCATCCTTAATGACGTCCTATACGTCTGATGCGACTCATGGTAGCTTAGCTTTAAAGGCGTATCAACAAAATTTATACCTTGAATACTATTACTAAAGTAGCCAAGCTACTATAGCATAGTGGTTCTAGGATCGTTCACTGGGAAGGGTTTTCGCAAACACAAGTGATATTCAAATTAGGAAAATAGGTGATTTTCTTATGGATGTTAGCTTTAAAAGAAGATGTAAATGTTTTAGAAAGATTTAAACTAATCTAAGCTAACATTAAAGACTAAAATAAAAGGGTGTAAAAACAAGTTTCTCAAAGATAGGATAGCTATGCTTTGGCTCTTATGCAAATTGGAAATCTCAGGATAGGCTCCTCGCGTTGGGGTTGCAACTATGGTGATGCTTGCTTCCCGAACCGGTATGGATTTAGCAAATCAAGTTTTAATCCTTTAAAATGACAAAACAGATGGTAGTGAATTTCATCAATGGTTATTCACCTTAGACTTCCTTTGAATGGCTCGTAAGAGATAACTAATGGTCTAAAGCCAAAAGCTTACCAAATATTGGCAACTCAAAGTCATTCCGGGTGATAAACTCACCTTTCAATGGCCATTGAAATTGGTTCTAATGGATTAATACAAAACTTGGAATTGAAAACCTCACCTTCCAATAGCTCGTAGGAGATAACTAATGGATAGAAATCCAAAAGCTTATCAAGTATTGGCCGTTGGAAGTTGTCCAAAGGAAATAAAAACCAAACTTTGCATTAATGAACCTTTAATGAAAAACGACTACTTACTTTCCGGGTGTGAGAAATTTCCATGGGATTGCATCCAAGCCATCACATAACATCCATACTTTGAGAAACTAAAAGTTTTAGCCAATCATCCTCTGAGGAAAAGCCCTCAGAGGCTGTTTGGCTTCCAAGAAAATAAAATAGTAAAGAGAAAAGAGAGAAGAGAGAGCTCTGTAAAACGTAATATGTATTCTCTATTCTATATTCTATATATTCTATATTCTATATCCAAGAGGTAATTTCCACCCCTTATATAGTCTTTACAAAAAGCAAAAGCTTGTGATTGGTTAGTTACAAGGATAAGAAAGGAAATTACATCAAAAAATACAAAAGAAAATATCTAAAGTGGAGTCGGCAAAAACAGAGCACGCATGGGGTGTGCGAAATTTTCGCACACCTGAAGGAGGTGTGCGAATTTCGCACACCATTCGCACAGCTAAAGGGGGTGTGCGAAATTCTCGCACACCTGGAGCAGTTGTCTTCCGAAGGCCATATCTTCCTCATTTCAGCTCCAAATCATACACGGTTTGAAGCGTTGGATTCTTGACTTCCTAAGCTTTCAAATGGTATATAGCATGCAAAAAATGGACTTCGGGAAGTGCTTCAAAAGTGCGAAAGAAGACTGCAGCTGTTTTCTTCACTCTGTTTTCTTCACTCTGTTTTCCTCTTCTCCATTGCTTGTGCTCGTGTTTCCACTTGAAATTCAAGCCTGTAATCGTCCAAAATCCTTGCTTAAATCACCCAAATAGCTCCTCCATCAATTGGCATGCTTGAATCGATTCATAAGCTGATAAAAACATGTAAACTTGCCACAAAATGGTTAAAACCAATTACTAAGGACCTTAATGAATTAATTGGGTTAAATGAATATGATTACTACACAAAGGTGCTTAAAACCATTATAATTAGGTCTACAAAATAGCACTTTTTGGTAGTAATCAACGTCTAAATCGGTTGATTGTAAATACCAAGTCATTCTAGTTTTTCAATAGGGATAGTCGATTCCCGTAAAAAATGAAGCTCTATGTTTTGTAAAATTTTCAGTTTAGGATGAGCTTGATGGAATAACCATTTCCTCTTAGACGATTAAGTCTTAAGTAAAAGGTCTAACTCTGATACCAATTGAGAAAATAAAGGTTATGTTTAATTAAGAAAAACACCAAAAAGGGGGGGGGGGTGAATTAGGTTTTTTAAAACCTTTTCAACACAACAATTTCAAGCACAATATAAACAAAAGTAAGGAGATAAAGTTAGAGAATTCAAACTGGGGTTTTATAGTGGTTTGACACTTCATTTCCTACGTCCACTCTCCTCAATCTCCTAACTGAGTGAGGGTTCCACTAACTTGAAGCTTCAACCGAGCTTCCAATCTTCTTTCACTTGGATTTCAGCTCCAATGGGCTCTTACACAATCTCTTCAAGAATCAAACCTCTTGAAGGCTTTAACACTCAGTTTTTACAAGAATGAAACCCTTAACCTAGCTTAAAGATAGTTCAAATACAAATCAAAACTAGGATGACTCACAAAGGTGCACTAAAGGATATGTAAGTGATGATTTAATGCACTAAGAAGGAAATGAGAGCTTTTTGGTTAAGAACAGGTAGGTAGACAATTGATTGCAAGTGTTTTCTCTGTCATAAATGAAGTGGAGCTATCAATTTATAGGTTTCTAAGCTCGGGAACCAAAAACAACAAAAGGTAGCCTCGACCGGTCGAGCTGGGGGTCGACCGGATCACTAGCTGTTGGACATTTAATGCTTTGACAGGTTACCGTTGTCTCGATCAGACCATGATCAGAGGTCGATCGGGAAGGGGTGAACCTCAACCAGGAAGACAAGGCTTCTGGATGAGAGAGAGTGTTTTTTGGCACCCCTCGACTGGACCTCGATCAGCCAAGGGCAACCAGTCAACTGGTTCCCCAACTGGTCGACTGGTTCCCCAACCGGTTGAGCCGGTTGACCATAGCCTCGACCGGTTTAGCCTTTTGGCCCCGAAAACCTACATTTTTCAATTCTTTTCTTTTCTAACACTTAGGCAAGGTATTTAGGTGAATTAATATACCAATTTTAAAATATTTTGCCTAAGGTACATTTGATAAAACTCGGGTTTTAATGAAATTGAAAATTTAAAGGATAAACCGAGTTTTCAAAGATGCATGAAATGGTATGAAAAACTTAAGTGCACCCATGCATTCATCTTACAATCATTTCCTATAATCAAAAGTCCTCCAAAAGTCTCAATCCTGTATCCATTTGGTCATTTGATGAATTTCGGAATTTATACCTGAGATTATTTACCATTCAAATCAATTAGTCACTTAACCATGGTTTGTTATCATCAAAACCCAATTAGGAGAACCCTTGGGCAAACAAGGTCCTTTACAATTCCAAAACAAAACCACCATTTTAAATAACCGCCTTCCAAGGGACCACAATGCTCCTAAAAAGGGATCAGGCAAGACGCCTAACGTCCAAGAAGGAAGGGGTAAGGCGGAAAGAAAGGAGTTCACGCCTAAAACCAAATGCTTCCTATGTGACGGTCCACATTAGGCACGAGATTGTCCAAAGAGGAAGGCGCTCAGTGCCATGATCTAGGAGAGGGAGCAGGAGGACGAAGCACATATGGGCTCAATGCAGCTACTAGGTGCCCTCCAATTCAACCCGAAGCCTAGTACGCCTAAGACCTCCTTACTAGCAGGGGTGCAAGTAAAGGGGGAAAAAGGGGAGCGAGCTGAGGTAGCCCGCACACACATGGAAGAGGTCACCAAGGGAAAGGTGAACTCAATGGGTGAGAGGAAGCAGTACTCTAAGGATCGAAAGCGCACGGGTCTGCATCCATTTGAAGCCTCACGAGAGAAGGAGGTGAAGAATATCCTGGCTGAACGGGTCACCAGGAGACAAGGGGTCCCTCCTGTGATAGAGTATCTAGTCCGATGAAAATGACTACCTAAGAGGCAGGTAAGCTGGGAACATGCGGATGCCTTGAGAAAATTCTGGAAAGACATCGAGAGGTTTCAGAATGACGCAACGACGAGGACGTCGACGGCATCGGTGGGGGAGAGTGTCACAGGATGCTTCAAATGACCCTCCCCATGAGCTTATATAGGATGAGGGAAGCTTCTGGAGACTCCTGGAGCCATCTACACTAAGTCATTGGTGGGAAGAGTGTGGAAGGTTCTAGAAATGCCTAGAGATGTCCACACATCTCTACACTATGGTGGAAGGCATGGGAGGAGTCCAAGGCTTTCTAGAGACTTCTAGGAATCTCTTGTACATAGGGTTGTACATAGAATAGGGTAGGATGTTCTAGAATATTCTTGATTTGTAAGGAACCCTCCAAGGTTCTAGAGAGTTCCCTTGGTGCCTATAAATAGGTGAGGACCTCATTTGGCCAAACCACCACCCAAATCACTTCCTAACCAAGCAAGTGAGCATCCAAGCACTTGTAAAGGATTCCTTGAGTTAGTGAAAGCTTCCATTCTTTAAAGGGTTGCCTACCAAGCTTCTTAAGCTTTTGAGTCACGAGTGTCTTAACCGAGCGAGCTAAGTATTGGGAGCAAGGCTGACTTAGCAAGATCAAGCGTCTTGGCTTGTCTAAGTGCCGCACGAGCTTAGTGAACAATTAAGTCCGTGACATTAGGCCCATTAAGCACCACCCTAGGCCCACTTAGGCACCACTTTAGACCTACTTAGGCACCTTAGGCCCACTTAGGCACCCTAGGCCCATTTAGGCACACATGGCCCATTAGGCATGACTAGCCCACTTAGTTTTACCAACCTTGCCTAGGTCACCTTTTAGCCACATCTTACATGGTTACATGGCTTCATGGCTCACATTTTTGCATGTCTTGCATGACTTTCCTTTTTATTATTATCTATTTAGCAATTTTATATATTACTTTGGTATTTTTATCAATTCATGAAACACTTTTATTCAATCCGATAATTTTGTAAAATACTTTTATTTATTTTAATCTAATAATTTTGTAAAACACTTTGAATATAATCTAATAATTTTGTACAATATTTTTGTTTAATTTAATCTAATGATTTCATCAAATACTTTTAGTTAATCTAATAATTTTATAAAATATTATATTTTTTTGTCAATTCAATAATTTTTACTCATGTTCTAAAACACGTTTTTTTTTTTTTTAATTTAACCTATTAACTTTGGAATTTTGTAAGGAGATTTATCAGTGGGGAGTTTGGCTTCTTTAGGAAAGGAAACTTGGAGGTTGTGATTGAGAGATATTTAGTCCATGTTTGAAAAATAAAAAAAATAAAGAAAGGAAAGAGATACCCGGAATGGAAAGATAGGAAGATGTTTTCTTAGGCCATGAGGTAGATAGAGAGTGAGTCCACGTTCAAGGAAGATTGGGAAAGTGCAGCCGCATGATTGAGGGAAAGAAATATGACTTTCTAGGCGAGGAGGAGTAGACATGGGGAGGATTGACAGAACATTTTTGAGCTGGCTGAATGAATCTGAATTTAAGGAAAGATACAAAGAGATTTTGAAAGACATTATGCGGATTTTGAGGTGTGATATTCAGGGTTTTATTCAAAAAGAAAGGGAATTTTATGGAGAGAGGAGTCTGACGGAGTTTGGAAGTGAGGATTGAGGGAAAAGAAGTGGATAGAAGAAGGAAGAGGGACGATTGAGAAGAGGCAGCCACATCATTAAGAGATTTTTCGGAGGAATCGTACCATTGAGAAGAAGATGGATCTTCATCTGGCTACACCATTCTTCAGGCAAGGTTAGTGTTTTTTTTTAACTATGTTTTGTTGGATTCTAAATGCAAATGAATGTGTGTATATGGTTCATTATGCTGTGAATGAGGTCATGGTTGGCCATGCTAGGATTTATATGATCAGTTATCAGGAAATGGAAGCAGGTGTGAGATGTTGTGGTCGGTTGTGTGTGGCCACAAGTCATTGAGTGTAACATTGGAGCAATAGATTTCAGAGGCAGATTAGGCCCAAGTTTGATTAGACCAGCTCAATCTCTTAGATGAGAGGAAATTGAGGGCAACATACCATGTTCGTGCTTATCAGAGAAAGATGACCCATCCATTCAAAAAGCGGGTCAAGCGCGACTTGGTTCTAAAAGTCATCAGGGGATTGATCAGAGATCCCAGAGGGAAGTTCAGACCCAATTAAAGCAGACCTTATTTTATTAAGGAGTTGACCCCAGAGGGTGTTGCATGGTTGATGGATCTAGATGGAAACCCATTCTCAGAGCTAACTAACGTAGATCAATTGAAGAAGTATTATGTTTGAGACCATGGTCACAGGATAGGTGGCCATCATTTTGGTTAGCCATATACCTTGATATTCTCTTTTGACATACAAACCGTTGCTAGCCCATTGAGCCTCGCATATGCATCAGAGTCTTTCTTTCTTATTGTCTTGCTCACATTTCTACACCGAGATAGGGTCCTTTAGTGTATGCATGATTCATTCAGGAGTTTCATGAGCCTTGGGCCTATGGGCACATCATTCTTTCATTGTTTTCCCTACCATCACACTACTGCATTCTTTCATATCTCATTGGTTGTGTTCTTCATCTCTTCTTCTTTATTCTATCTACTACTTGTTTTGCTTCATATTCTCTCCACCCTGAGTGGTGATCCTCCTCAGTTCATTACATGGAGGATAGTCACGTCATTTTCACTATCTATCCCACGGACACTGATTCAAAGATCCTTAGTTTGAGAAGGTCATCTTGTTAGAGAGAGTTTTTGTTTCCTTATCACTTGAGAGTGTGTCTATCCATTATTGATATCATATTTGGGGGTTCATTTATTTATGTTCAAGGTATGTGCATTTGTATACATGTAAAAAAAAAAAATCTAGGAAAAAGAAAAGAAAAAAAAATGATGAAAATGAAAAAAAATAAAAAAAATAAGCACATGTATGTATGTGTATAGTATTCTCCATCATTGAGCATGTATATTGATATCTAAGCGTCATTTTATTATGTATGTTTGTTATTGAGAGTTCTTATGTGAGCTTTCTGAGATCCTCTTTTCTTTGTATTCACTTTGTCATATCTCTTTGAGAGTGAGATGAGTGACCTTTTCCTAGAGACTCTGGGTCATTGTCTTTTCCATCATTATATTTATTATTGATGTGGCTTCACTCCATGTTTGACTTGAGATAATCATCACTTTTCTTCGTATATTCATTGTTTCGCTATTATCCTCATCATTGCTTGTGATTCATCCCATTCGCTTCACCCCCTTATTCTTTTCTTACATTGACCAATTCCAGGCTTAATTTTTCCCTTGCATCATTCTTGCATATCTCATTATCAGTTTGATTTGTCTCATTGTCTCATTATTGATATTATATTCACATTGGGCACCCTCAGGTCCATGGTTCACGAGTTTTTCTATACATGTTGCATTTTATACATGAGGGCATGGTTTTTTTATCATTGGGTATTTGGGTCTAGTTTCCCTTCATTTCTATTACTTTATCACCCTAACCTACGTTACCTCCCATGTCTTAAGACCATCCTAAGGCCATGGGATCAGATGTCGTCTTCGACAGTCCCTACTTGGACAGATGTTTGGGATTTGGTTGATATTTAGATATCATCATGCTTCTTCTTTTGGGATATGCCTTTTTTATGTTTGGATCCGATCCAGTTGTGGATATGGATGATTGGGATTGTACATTTGATGATGGGTGATTAGATATTGTTCGATTTTTTCGATCTACCATACATCTGATGCCATACTGGAGCATATTTCCGTTTCAATTAAGATTTATAATCTTCATGGAGTCACATGATCCTCATCACTTACGAGATACACATCGAGACGATGTCCTATTTGTTATCTTATCATGATCTCCCAAGGGAGCCTCTCTTGAGCCATTCGGTTAGACCCACACTTTTCGGCATTTGGATGTCATCATCATTTTCCTTTTAAGATACGCTTCTTTAATCTGTTGATCTGATTCAACTGCGGACATGGATGGCTAGGATTACACACTTGGCGATTTATGATTTGGTGCTATTTGATTTTCGGACCTACCACGCATCTGATGCCATATTGGGGCATATTTCTGTTTTGGTTGAGATTTGTAGATCTCCTTTGATTTGCATGATCATCCCCATTTATGAGATACATGTCGAGTTGATGATCTATTTTATTTTACGATGATTCCCTAGTGGAGTCTTTCTTGATTCATTCAGTCGGGCTCATACTTTCCAATATTGTCGTGATTTTATGATGGAGTTATCCCAGGTGCATAGACTCCCATATCATCATTTTAGTGGAGTACATGTCAGATCTCTTATATATCCCATGGAGCTATTCTCGAGTCATCAAGACAGACCGGATACCCTAGTTACTATACTAGGGCATATTTCCTTCTTTTAGCTGTGGAGATGATTGTTTTCTCACAGACCTATTACAGTCTCCATTATTCGGCCGAGGGATATTTATTTGCATTATTAGCCTTAATTTCAATGATTTTTTCCAAGATGAGCCTTCAACAGAGCACGACCTCAAGGGTTTGACTGTCCTACTATCCATGACTCTTCAGTAGATTAAGATCATCGTAGTTACCTTGGCGGACTATTCTCTTAAGACTTCCCAAAGGATCATTCATTTGAGATGACAATGGATTCCCCCAATAGAGCATCTTGAGTCAGAGGCATCCAGATTATTATAACGCTTCATCAGGCCTCGTGTTTTGGTTGGATGGATTGTGAGGCTATATTTATAGTCGATTTAACCATTCTGACTCCCTAGTGGAGCATCTTTTGAGACTCAGATAGCCTTTTTCAAACCTTTCTAGTGGATTGAGAGTTGTGGCGGCACATTACACTATAGCATATTTCTCTCCTCATCATTTCCTTGCAACTCGACGTTCAGAGCCGCCATCTATTATCAATTATGACGTTCAGAGTCATCTTTCTTAGTTACGACATTCAGAGTTTTCCTGCTTAGTTTGACATTCAAAGATGTCAGTTCTCAGTTATGGTGTTCAGAGCCACCATCTCCTTACAGCTCAGCGTTCAAAGTCGTCATCGTTTCTTAGTTATGACGTTCAAAGTCATCTTTCTCGATTTAACATTTAGAGATGTCAGTTCTCAGTTATGGCATTCAAAGCCTTCATCTTCTTCAGTTTAGCGTTCAGAGTTGCATTTCCTACTTAGCATTCAGAGTCACTATCCCTTCTCAGTTTGGGCATTCAGAGCCACCATCTATTTTTAGTTTGGCATTCAGAGCCACCATCTTCTCAGTTTTGGCATTTAAGGCCACTATCTATTTTCAGTTTTGGTATTCAGAGCCACCATCTTTTCTCAGTTTGGGCGTTCAGAGCTACCATCTCTTTTTAGTTTGGCATTCAGAGCCACCATCCCTTCTTAGTTACAATGTTCAGAGTTGCCATATCTTCTCAATTACGACATTCAAAGTCGTTCTTCACAGTTTGGCATTCAGAGCCACCATCTTCTCAGTTTCGGCGTTTAAAGCCACCATCTATTTTCAATTTCGGCGTTCAAAGCCATTATCTCTTCTCAGTTTCGGCATTCAAAGCCACCATTTCTTCTCATTTTGGGCGTTCAGAGCCACCATTTATTTTCAATTTAGCGTTCAGAGCCACCATCTCTTCTTAGTTACGACGTTCAGAGCTGTCATATCTTCTCAGTTACGACATTCAAAGTCATCATTCACAGTTTGGCGTTTAGAGCCACCATCTTCTTAGTTTCGGCGTTTAGAGTCACCATCTTTTCTCAGTTTCAGCGTTCAGAGCCATCTCTTCTCAGTTTAGGCATTCAGATCCACCATCTCTTTTTAGTTTGGTGTTTAGTGCCACCATCTCTTCTCAGTTTAGGCATTCAGAGCCACCATCTATTTTTAGTTTGGTGTTCAGTGCCACCATATTTCTTTAGTTGCGACGTTCAGAGTCGTCCTACCCAATTTGGCGCTTAGAGCCACATCAGTTCTTAGTTTTGACGTTTAAAGCCACCATCCCTTTTAGTTATGGCCTTCAAAGCCGCCATCTTTTTACAGCTCGACGTTCAGAGTCGCCATATTTTCTCAGTTTAGCCTTCAGAGCCATGTTTCAGTTTGGCATTCAAAGCCGCATCTCTAGTTTGGCATTCAGAGCCACCATCTATTTTTAGTTTGGTGTTCAAAGCGACCATCCCTTCTCAGTTTGGCTGTTTAGAACCACTATCAATTCTTAGTTTCGATGTTCAGAGCCACCATCTCTTTTCAGTTTAGCGTTCAGAGCCATCATCCTATCATGATCGGTCATTCATTGCCACATTTTCGGCGTTTAGAGCTACATTCCTGGCGTTTAGAGCCGTCATTTATAGTTTGGAGTTCAAAGCCACTTTGCTAGCATTTAAGGTTGTCATTTTCTTTTAGTTTAGCATTCAAAGTCATTCTTACCATTCAAAACCATTTTCATCAGTTTTAGGCGTTCAAGGCCATGTCTTCAGTTTGTCATTTAGAGCATTTATCTTCTTCAGTTTGGCGTTCAGAGTCGTGTCTTCATTTTGGCATTCAGAGCCATTGTCCTGCTTGGCATTCTGTGTCACCACATTCCTTTAGTTTTGGCGTTCAAAGTCATTATGCATACTCATTTCGACATTTTGATTCATTTTCACTCTTTTGGAGTTCAGAGTCGTTCTTCCTTAGCTTTGTCATTCAGAGTCATAGCTCCCGGCATCAATATTCATTGGCATTGCACATCTTGCCTTCACAATTTTACATTCATCCTCATTTTCCTCACCTCGTTACCTTGTGCTTATCACTTTCTCATCATGCTCTTCTAGACTTCCCATTCCACTACACATGATAGTCCTTTGAGTTCACGGCACATATTTCGGTCATGTTGTTGGGCACCCTACACTTAGCGTTCTCATGTAGTTCACATAGGGCAGTCCCCTTTGGGTGCATTCTTTTCTATTATTCTAGGTGGTTTAACCGTTAGCCATCTTTGACATTGATCTTTAAGTCACTTTAGGAGGCACCTTAGGGGGAGCCTGGATCCATAGCACAACTTTAGAGGCACTTCGAGAGCTACCCTTTTATTAGGATTTTAGAACCCATTTTGTTTTTTTGTTGGTTTAAGCAAGTTTGTGTTATACTTGTGCATCTTTAACGGTCTTTCTTTTTCTTCGGTAGAGTTCACTTCATTCCACTCACTATTCACACATTCTTTTTTTCACTCTAGTGTTCACATTCCTTACACTCGTGAACCCTAAATTTCATCCCTTGTGAAAGGCATAAGCTGAAGAGGGGCATATTTGTAGACCCTTTAATAGACCAAAATGTTTTTCTCTTTTTTTTTTTCTTAAAAAAAATTCGTTTCTCAAACAATCTTCCAAAAATTCCAATTTCCAAATTCAATTTTTCATGTCATCTTCAAATAAATTTTCCAAAATTCCAAAATCCCAAATTTAATTTTTTTTTAATGTCATCTTCAAATAAAATTTCCAAAATTCCAATTTTCATAACTCCAATTCTCAATTAATTTTCAAAACTCTAATTTCTTTCAAATATAATTTCTAAAACTCCAATTCTCAAATGATTTCCAAAATTCCAATTTCCGAATTTAATTTCCAATTTTCACATTTGTTTATTATTATTATTATTATTATTATTATTATTATTATTATTATTATTATTATTATTATTATTATTTTATTTATTTTTAAAATTCCATCTTCAAATAATTTCCAAGATTCCAATTTTTCATAATTTAATTTTCAAAACTCCAATTCTCAATTAATTTTCAAAACTCCAATTTCTTTCAAATTTAATTTCCAGAATTCCAATTCATAATTTAATTTTCAAAACTCCAATTCTCAAATGATTTCCAAAATTCCAATTTCCGAATTTAATTTCCAACTTCCAAAATTCCAATTTTCGCCTTCGTTTATTATTATTATTATTATTTTATTCATTTATTTATTTTTAAAATTACATCTTCAAATAATTTTCAAGATTCCAATTTTCATAATTTAATTTTCAAAACTCCAATTCTCAAATGATTTCCAAAATTCCAATTTTCAAATTTAATTTCCAATTTCCAAATTTTCGATTTTCGCCTTTGTTTATTATTATTATTATTATTTTATTCATTTATTTATTTTTAAAATTCCATCTTCAAATAATTTCCAAGATTCCAATTTTCATAATTTAATTTTCAAAACTCCAATTCTCAATTAATTTCCAAAACTCCAATTCATAATTTAATTTCCAAAACTCCAATTCTCAAATAATTTTCAAAATTCCAATTTCTTTCAAATTAATTCCAAAATTCCAATTCTTGAATTTTAATTTTCAAAACGTCAATTTTCAAATAATTTTCGAGCTTTCAATTTTTTTAATAAATTTCAAAACCTTAGTTTTATTTCAAATTAATTTTTAATTTCACTTCAGTTTTTCAAATATTTCTTTAATTATACCACTTTTCATCTTTCCTTAAGGTTCAAGGTCATAAAAATCTCATTTTTAATAAACTTGTTGTATTTTTCTTTCAGGCAAGCATCTTCATACATTTTTCTTTGATTTTAAAATAATTTTTCTGTTTTTCTTGATTTTAAAATAAGCAAGAATGAATTTTTTCATAATTTCAAAATAATGAAATTTGTGAGACTAATTCATGCAAAATAAATTGGGTTTTGGTGGGTGCCCCACATATGAGTTTTCTCTTCTGATTGTTAATTGTTATACTTAATGAATATTGTCTAATCTTTGTCTTGCTCTTTGATATGCATGTGATAATTTTATACTTGATAGCGCACTATTACTTGTTGTTAAGGTACAATCTCACTCTTACTTTGCTTATTCTTATGCATGATTCGTTTTATTATTTGATCATTTCATTGGTATCCGTTACTTTCCTTATTAATTGCCGCACTTGTTTCACCTTATTTAGTAGAGACCTTATTATAGGGCTTAGAGGGGCGATACAGTCTTTTACTGTACCTTCTTAATAAGTAACTTGACCCCCGGACCCAAACTCGATTTTTCGCAGACCTGTTTTTCCTTTAGAAGTCACACTTAGGGTTTTTTTTTTTTAATTTGTTTTTCTCTTCAAAAATAAAATAAAAATAAGTGGGGACTCCAAGTCATTTTCAAAAAATCAAAATTTTCGCTAAACAAATAAAAAAATGAGTTTTGTCATCGAGTAGGAACGCATCGTGCTAAAATGCGAGGTCCACACACGTATTGATTTGGTAGCCTAGACATTTTTAGATGTTAAAAATCTAAAAGAAAAACAAAAATTTTAACGAAATAAATTTTTAAGAAAAGTATGGCCTTTTATCTTAATTTGAAGGAAAAGAATGAAATTGAAAAAGTATAAAATAAAACATTAAATTAAAAGGGAAAAAAATATGAAGGATGAAAATAGGAAAATAAACTCCATTATCATTTTTCCTAAATCTTTCTCTTTGGTATTTAAATATAAAAAAAAAATCACATTCCTTGATATGATTTTATCCTTTCTTTAATACTTTTTAGGAATAAAACATATTCTTATTATTTAAAAAATGAATTCAATTGAATCTAAATTCTTAAATTTATGAAGGAAAATGATATGATATTGAATAATTACCATATCCAGCTCAAATTTGGGCTAATAAAATATATGGTTAAATTTGAACTCTTGAATAAAGGTACAAATATAAAAATTATTTATTATTATTATTATTATTATTTTGTATTTAACCAAGTGATGAATACGGTTTTTGATATGACGTGAAAAAATGTAGAATAGAAAGTGACATTTGTTAAATCTACTTTAAGAAGTGTTAGATGCTTTAAAGGAGGCAGTAATTCAAGATCACAACAATCTTTCATCAACAAGCTCATAAGCGTTGAATATCAATTATTATACACATGGCACTACAACCATAATAATGCCTAAACTTGCGGGCATAATTAACCGATTTCAAATGCTGTTAAGAATTAATCCAATAAATTATATTCTAGAAAAAAGTCACTCATTAGATAAGAAAAAAGAGACATTTTAAATGACATAACCTTTATTGAAGGCAAAATGATGAAAAGATTAGGGTGCACCATGTATCAAAAAGCAAAACTAATTATTTTATTTATTTCGTATTCTTATCTAAAAATCTAGATTTCATTATATATTTTTAATGATCGAGATTACAAGTTGAATAGGTATAAAATTAATATCCTATAATTCCCATTTATTAAATAGATAATAAGAGAAAATATAAGATTAAAAGGTGAATTATTTTTAGAAATTATTCAAAAATTTGACACACAAAAATGTCATTATTGCAGCTTACACTAAGGCCATAATGCAGTTAATTAAATTGATCTACTCTATTGTGGTCATTTTAAAAATTATATGCAACCCTGTAATGAAAATTCAATGAAGTTTTTCATTACTATATAGAAAAGGGTTTTAAGGGAATAAAAAAATGAGCAAAATTAAATGTCAAGTGGATGATAAAATTATTGTATTTCTTAAAATAAATGAAGTTTAATTAAATGGATGATAAACTTACTTAAATATAAATTCTTATCAAGTGTAAATATAAATTTATTAAACAAAAATTATAAAGTCTATGCTTTTATACTCTATTAATTAAATTTTTTTTATATTACTCTAAATATTCCACTTTGGGCAAAACATTTTCTTAATCACTCAATTAATATAAAGGAAAGACGCAAGTAAAAAATAAATAAGAGACAAAGGAGAAGACTTGAGCGCTCTCTCCACAGCACTAACAACGTTTTTTCATCATAATTGATTCAACCGTTGTTATCGGCCTTCCAAGTGTAGGATATGGGATAGCAAAAATATATCAGGGAATTTTCCATGATATTCATTAATATGAAGAAAAACTACAGAATTAAAAGATATAATAAATAAAGAAGAGACCGGCGTACATACTGTGTAGCGGGGCCCTTGCAAGGCATATAGTGAGGCGCTTTATTTCCCCGATAAATCTTAGTAAAATTTCAGAATTCTTTCTTATCCAAAGGTTTTTTTGCGTGTTTTGTTTATTTTTAACTCTTGTATTCCCTTAGTTTGGCAGAGAAGTTTGTTCTTAACTTTTTCTTCTTTCGCTTGTCAAGAATGCGTTTTGATTTTGTCTGGTATGATAATCAAGTTGATTGATGCAGCTTAGATACTCATTTTTCAAGAAGCGGATATGACATTAAGCCGAGATGAGGAATCTTTTTATCTTTGAAGATTGAGAGAGCTTGTGAAGTAAGGATTATTAGAAAAGAATTCTAAATGTGTAAAGAAGATGTTTGACTTGTTTTTGTTTTATTCAACAAGCAATACAGAAAGATTTTTCCTCAAATTTTAAAGGAACAAAGTCCATTAAGAAGCTGAGATAATATGAAACAACTAGGTAATTTATGTTTATCGGTTAGTTTATAATATATTGAAGGAGTGAAAATATCACATTATTGAGTGGAGATAACATCATCATTATTGAACGAGGTAAGAAATAGAGATAGCATCATCATTTTTTGGAAGGAAGCCTGAGATGAATAGAAAAACAATAAGTATTTAGTTATTGGTTAGTTATAATATATTGAAAGGAGTGAAAATAATATCACCAATTATTGGAGTGGAGACAACATCATCAATTATTGAACGAGAGTAAGAAGTAGAGATAACATCATCAATTATTATAGGAGAGGGGATGACACCAGCTATCATTGATCACTAAAGAATGAAACAATGAGTCAGTTACTATAGTTAAATTTTTTTTGATAATTATCTTAAATCCCTTTTGTCTTCGTCTTATGTGCTTTGTAATATTTTGCTCTTCTAAAAGTCTTCAACCTGGATTTCTAATACCAATTTGTTGTGTCAAGTGAATTCATGCAACAATTATTCTAGAATACAAAGATAAATTAATCCACACAAATATGCACGAGGTTTTAATGTGATTCAGCCAATCATGCTTACGTCCATGGATAAGAGAAAATTAATTTACTAACAATAAGATCATTATAGGGATAGAACAATACAACTATTGGATTCCTAAACATCCTATGTTTGCCACTCTTCTATCATATCTACGACGAGCTTCTCACTCACGGGTATCTCGCGTTTCCTCACATACTATATGCATCGTATAGTCTCTAACAATTCTTTTCATCTCATAACTTTCCCCTCATGACTACAATATTTGGTAGAGATATTTCAACGATAGAAGTCTTCAATTTCATTTTTATTATTAATAATAATTTAAGTAAGTTCCAATGAAATAATTCGCTAGGTGAATGATTAGGAGAGATGCTGATCAACAATTAAATTCAACTCTAAATATGTTTTTACAATAAATATAATTATTTATCTATATGAAGGATAATATTGTATAATGATAAAATTATGCCAGTATTGTTACAATAACCATTTATACCTGCCTGATCATGCTTATATTAGAATATGTTTTATACGTAAAAACATGGAATAAAACACTATTTGGTAGATAATAGTAGTATGAGAGATGTTAAAGCATTACTACAAAGGAAATAATACACTGATTCCTAACATTTTAAAAAGAGTCATTATTTAAAATTTAATGAAAGATTTCGAGTGCGCATACATATTTGTTTTACTGTAGCATTTTTTAATCTGGTGCTTATCAGAAGCATCATCGTTTGATAAGGCTTATTTAGGTATTATTCGGTATTTATGATGATATTAAAAGCGTGATAAATTAATCTTAATTGATGCTTAGAGAAGGTATTAAATATTGGTATGAGTCGGAATATCCCTCCTTATTCTAGTGCAATAATGGTTTGTGGTCATTTTAAAACTATATGGAATTTTTTAATTCAATTCAAATGAAGTTTTATGTATAGAAAAGTTTTTAAGGGAACAAAAAAATATTAATAATTGTCAAGTCGTTCTTTCAAGGGATGGCACCTCAGTGAAGCATAAAGCAGAAAACACGTGAAATAACTTCAAGAAAGTTCGAAAAGTGGTTGTGGTGTAGCATAAGTAGTGACTTTTTTTTTAACTTTTACAGCAACTTTAAAAAATAATTATTAAAAAATGGTAGTTTGAAAAATATTGATAGATGTACGCCACTTTACACCTTCCATAATTTTCAAATTCATAATAGGTATTTAAAAGAAATGAATTTATATTAAAGTGTCTATTGAAAATTCACATTTTCACAATTTCACAAAATCTTATATGTATTAAAGGTGTCTCTTGAAGAGACACATTTTCCATAATTTAACAAATTTGAATTTATACTACAAGTGTCTCATGAATTTGATTTTATATTGAAGTGTCTTAGAGATACTTTTTCAATTCAAATTTTGATTTATACTAAGGTTGTCTCTTGAAGAGTCTTCCACAATTCCACAAATTCCAATATTTACTGAAGTGTCTTTTCAAGAGACACCTTCCATAATTTTTACACATTTTTAATTTATACTACATGTCTCTTAAATTTGATTTTATATTGACCGTGTCTCTTCAGAAGACGCTTTACAATTCCAAAAAATTGGATTATTTGAAAGTGTGTCTAAGAAGATACTTTCACAATTCCCCAAAATCTAATATATATTTAAAGGGTCTCTTGAAGAGACTAGTTTATAGCAATTCCAAAAAATTGGATTTATACTAAAGGTGTCTTTTTAATTTATACATAAGTATCTCTTTAATTTGATTTTAATATTCAACTGTGGTCTTTAAATACTTCTACAATTCGCACAAAAATTGAATTTACACAGAAGGTGTTCTCAAGAGACCAACTCCCCATCAACAAAATCTAATATATACTAGGTCTCTTTTGAAGAAGACACATTCAAATTTCACAAATTTTTAATTTATATCGATTTATATGAGGTGGTCCCTGAAGACACTTTTACAATTTCCAAAAATTGGATTTTATACTAATCCATAATTTAAAAAAAAATTGGGTTTATACAAGTGTCTTTTCAAGAAAAGACACTTTCAGAGCAATTTCCATTACACAATGGGAAAATTTGAATTTATATTGAAGGTGTCTTTGAAGAGACACCTTCCACAATTCCAAAAAAAAAAAAAGGATTATATAAAGGAGTTTCAAAGAAGTCAACTTTCCACAAGTAAAAACAAATTGGGTTTAGACTAAAAGTTCTCTTCGAGAGACACTTTACAATTTCTACAGCAGTGAAATTTTTTGAATTTAAGGCTGATGGTGTTTTTCTTCAAGAGATACATTCCCACAAAAAAAAAAAATTATATCTCTTATTAGTATACCTATATACAAAAATGTTTAAATTTTATCGCCTGTATACATTATAATCAATTATTTTGACTTCAATCAAACAATCAAAAAGAACCAAATACGATTAATTAGTGCCTTCCAAATATAACAATACAATTTTGTATAAATAAGTCCAAAATAGGTAGAATATATAGAACTTACGTTATAAAAAAGTTAGTCATCAAATATAAAAGTATAATATAGATCTTGAGTATTTGTCCAAAATAATGAATACAGAATTAAACAATATCCAAAATAATAAGTCTATATAGTAATCCTTAATGTGTACCACAAGGAGCTTCTTCTTTCTTGTAGACTCTATGAATATGCCATGTTCACTATTGCTCTATGGAGCTCATGTCCCCCTCGCCATGAGATGGATGACGACATCTCCTTACATCCTTAACCATGTCATTAACACGATCTTATTTTGTCCTCACTAATCATCAAAATTTGCTATATGACTAACTCTATCAACCAATTAAACGCTCTATTGGTTGTAGTGATGATGCCAAGTGGTATATAGGTGGGTGGATGACATTCACAGCGTGTAAATAAGAGTCTTCTCTATAGGTGGCGAGCTAATGTCAATTGATGGTGCATTCTTTAAGAATAGATTGTATGCTAGTCTTCTCATATAAGCCCTCTCTCTAGTCATACACTTCTGATTGAAGTAATGGATGAATTGACTGTGATAAGTGGTGACTAATGTTGTCAATGGTTACACTAGGCAAACACTAGTGTAATGCCTAATCTTCTCGTATGAGGCCATCGTCTGTAGGTCTCATTCATGATCAAGGCTGAGTTGTGTAAGAGATCAACACTAAATGAAGCATTCTAAGCAAGCCATCTCATGTATGACTCTAATATAGGTAGTAGAAGTATGCAAATGCGAAACATCTAGAAGTGCATATCATATATTTTGATTATGCTTGTAATCTGGTAAGTTAAATGGAGATAAATTAAGAATTCTTGAAAAAATAAAATAAACATGAAATTCTTGTAGCTGTGGAAGGGACTGATCGAGTAAGAAACGAATAGTAATGGAATTGATCCACATTATATTGGATATAATACGCTCAATGAACCATAGCTATCGCCTCTAAAGCAATATGCTCATGCTAGAGGTTTAATGTCGAATGTAGTATCAGTTGAGTAGTCATCAACAATATGTCTACTTCTCAGTCATATTTGTGTGAGATTGACTCATTATACTGGCCTGAGGAATCCTGACGAAATCCAATTATTGAATACTCGATCAGGTTTTACCATTAAACTTATGTTGGGAACATATCAAAGGTGAGATATGTGCATCCATATATCTTTTCTAACAGTAAATAATCAGGAAGACGACATTCATGTTATCATATAAGGTTACATATAATTTGTAATCAGAAAGGGTTTATATTCATGGTCTGGAAATTTGTTTAAAGAAACAAGTGTCAGAATGAATCACACTTCTATACCTGATATGCTATAAAGTCGATCAGTGGTATTATATTGAGCTTAAGATGTGCATGACTAATGAGTAGTATGACTATATCGCACTATAAACAAATTAACAAAGCAAATAATAAATGATAGAATTTAAGTTATGCATGTATCATATAAAGTAAAATTTGTGGTTATTATAATATATACTGAATGGCAATGAAGGTGGAGCAAATTGGCCCATCATGTGGAGCTTTAGTAAATGATGAGGTGCAATAAATGGGAATTTCATACCATAATTAGAGCAAATCAGTGGGCACAATATATTATGTTGTATCAATTTGAGAGCTTGAACACAATTGTCGATAAAGCTAGGCTAAACAGACACTACCCAATATACTATAGCACCTTAAAATCCTCTAGAAAGAATAAAACATAAGAGGCATTTATCCTAATATTTTTCTAAAATGAAAACCTCCAATGAGCTGTAGATATAAGCCTTTAATATAACGCGCGAGTAGAGCTCCTCATGCAGCATCTGGTGACAAAGTAGAGAAACTCTGACACAACATGTAAGACGAAGGGCACTATCATCTATGTTTGTATCTCAGGAGTGAGTTCCTAATAAATAATTAACATGATGTCTCATATAACTGTGCTATAGTAAACTAACCCATCTTTGGTAGTCCAAGAATAATGGCAATGTCTGCTAATGTGGCATCTCCTTGAGGTAAGTGGAAGGTTGAGTTCTCAGGTACCCTCTCGACAATGCAGTTAAGTGGCAATCTTAAGGAAAGAATTCTGCGTGGCAACACAGAAGTCTGCCTATTGCAGTAAAGGAATAATACTACTCCATTGAGTTGCATTGGTAAGATGGGAAATCGCCTTGCGAGTCGATAAGAAGCTCCTAAGTCACACTTGTTTTGCGAGAAATGAATGTGTGTGCCCTGTCCATATAGAACTGTAGGATCAATGGTCCGACTCCATTGTGGTAGTGATTACCTGCAATAGAATAAACATTATTCTTGTTGAACCTTAGCATGTGGATAAAATAAAAGACATTACATAAAAATATCATATTATCATAATGGGATAATCTTTCATACTTTTAATTGAAATCATGAGGAAGGGGGATGGAGATTGCTCCCATCTTTTTCTAGACAATTATGATGATTTGCCCGTTCATTTTTCATTAAGCCACTTGAACTACGTCGGTTCCTTCAAATCCATTTCATTCTTATCCTTGATGATCTGGATGCCTTATCCTCAATCAAGTTGGGTCCGGGTGCGAACTAGGAAAACTCAGGATAAACCAATAAAGATTCATGTGGAATGATGATTAAATTTAAGAGTGTAACTGCCTTGCATAGGTATCCATTTTGTTGTATTTTAACGAAATTGCAACTCATAATCCTCAATGAGCACAACAAATAGCAACATGTGAGATGGTAATGCCAAATGATTGCCACTTTATCATATCTACAATGTGTCTTTCTTCCAAATTAACAACTTTGTTGTTATGTTCTTTAACCATATGAAAACCCATGGAGAGTAGTAATATGATATTGATGAAGATGTGATGTATGCCTACTAGCTTTGGAGTATCAACTCTTCTAAATTTATTAATTGCATACGCGTATACAACTCTCTAATTGTACATTCTAGTACGTATCTCTTTGCTCTACGATTCTCAAAGTATGAACACATCAATCAAAAGTTAATTGGCAGTGCAGTGATAGGTACATTCGTGCCCCTTAAGACGCCATTTATACATTCAACAATCTTTGTGGTTATCTCAATACTGAATCCTAGATCATATGTTTGAGTCAATTTTTGAGTGTTTAACATTGAACGTCCCAGCTCCATATGTTCTTTTCATCTATCGTTTTTAAAATCTCCATGCATTTCTTTGTATGGCTTCCGCGGTTTGATGTTGACCGCATCAACTCTACTACGCCATCTTTTAAGACCTTATTTAATCTTTCATTAAATTGTCACTACATGCTAAGACAATATCAATTTGAGCTGAGAGGGGCTATAATCCAACTATGGTTCTAATAGTCAGCATTTATCTCTTGCATGAGAATCTAATTTCGGCATAATCCTTTCTCTTTGAGTGATGTGCACTTACGCAATAAAGAAACAGGACTACTATCCTATGATTCTTTCTCACAATTGCAAACGCGAAAAGGATATTGATCATTTGCATCAATGAAGTAGCAATAAAAGCTCCCCATTATTTTTTCCACATAAGAATGTACATCAATTTGGTATCATGGGTTTGCAATGTGAACGCTTCAACAATTGGCCAAATGGTTCCAAAAATCACTCATAAAAGCAGAGTCCATATCCCTCTTAAAGGTATTGTTTTCAAAAATCTTTGTTTTCAGATTAGTTAGTTTGAAAGATGTTATCCACTTGACAATGATTGATAAGATTCATCCTATTCAACCAAATACTTTAAACATTGCTTTCCTTTGCTTCCTAAAGTCTCTCTTATAATGGACATATATAAAATTTAATCATCACTATTTGATGAA
>JBAPGN010002858.1:0-40017 GCA_037355405.1 Vitis amurensis
AAACTTTTTCCTTCATGGTTGCTTACTTTATAAGCCTCTCCATAACATTCATTATTAGTATTTCATATTTATGACTTATCGTTTTTTTGTTTTTCTTAGGATTTAGATAAAACTCTTAAAAGTAAGACATAATGTAACAAAGTTGCATTTTAGTTTCCATTTATCTATTTACTTTTGCATTGATTTTGATTTGAATATTAAGGTTCATATCACTTGTATTATACATGATTTATGTGCATTAAGAGTTGCACAAAAGATACAAGTCATAAATTCTTTACAAGATGATAAATAGTTCATAGTCAATTTATGGATTTAGGTAATCCAAGAGAGATTATAGTGTATTACTTCCTAATTATAAGAATGATTTGTTATGACCGTTAAGATAAGGTTCGCATAGTGAATATACTAATGTATATGGTTACACATTAGATAAAACTTATAATGAGTCATAACCTAAAATTATTAAGTTGCCATGACTTTAACAAACTGCTATATTACGTGGATTCTCAATCTTTAAAGGATATTGAACTTGTATTGAAATCATCAAAAGGTTTTGAGTTATGGATAAAACCCCAATATGGTGATATATTCCTATATATGGATTATGTCACTATTGATAGAGGTTGGTAGCAGTAGGAATTTAAGTTCATAAAAATATTATTATTAAAAATACTTTTTAGTAACTTTTAATTTTTAGCTTTAATTTTTTAATCCTTATTAATTATATTATTTAATTTTTAATTATAATATATTTTTAACGTAGAAAACAAATTAAACAAATTATACTAATTAACATAATTATGACAAGAACATAACTTATATTTGACCGAACCGTTAAAATTGGAATGGTTGTTTGTTCATATAGTTGGATCATGTCAAAATTGTCACCTAAATTGTAAAACTAAAAGAAAAGAATATTATAAAATTTATTATTATTTTTATCACATATTGAGACTTGCGATGATAAGTTGACTAGTTGATTTTCCATATGATAGCGAAATGGAGATAAAGAGTTAAAAACTCTTACATATAAGTCAGTAAATTAGAATTTTAATTTTCTATCATTTCTATATTTTATAGTGAAGTAAATAGGAAAAACAATGGATTAGTATTACATTTTCAATGTGATTATAAAATTAAAGGTTATTTAATTAAAATGATGAAATAATCCCAATTTTATAAATTCAATCCTTCATAATTTTTAATAAAAATGAACTTATTATTATTACCCTTTAAAAAATATTTTTTTTCTTTTAAAATTCATATGAAAATAATAAAAATATTACAAGAAATGGTTACTGATTTAAGACTTAAGTGGTGTTTGTTTTTTGGCTGAATAAAAAAAGTTAAATATTTTGGTTTTTTCTATTTAGCTAAAAGTAATCTATTGACATCATCCAATATAATTAAAGTGAACTTATTATCAATAGGTTCAATTTAGTTATGTTGGATGGTATCAATAGGTTACTTTTAGCTGAATAGAAAAAACCATATATTTTGGCTTTTTCTATTCAGCCAAAGAACAAACACCACCTTTAAAATTTCACTCATTTCATCTCTTCTCTTCGTACCTGGGAAGGGAAATCCCGGCTTAGTTGTCAACTCATGCTTCTGTCTCTCTTTTTGTCTGGTGTCCACAGGCCACAGCTGAGCAGTTGAACGAAAATTCGAGGAAGAAGCATCTGATTCTAAAATTTTGTGCCATTCAATCCCAGAATATTTCGATAGATGGCTCCCAATTCACCGCTTTAATTCGTGAGGCCATTCTCTGGCCCATTTTGCCAAATGATGTTCACTCTCTTTGTTGGGTTTCTCCTGGGGGCATTCACCGTTCTCCTGGTTCAAGTTCTAGGCCTCCTCCTTCTCATAGGCCGATTGGGTCATGGCAGAAAGCAAGATTCAGAGTCTTCACTACTCACCCGTGATCTTGATCTCCATCAGTCTCTCGATTCGGCTTACAAGAAGCAGGTCACCCTTTCCTTCTTTTTCTTTATTTCTTGTTGAGAAACGCTGAAGAATCTTATCAAACTTTCAGTGAAGTTTTCAGCTATTATTAAAATTTGGTAATGTTTAGGTTCAATAGGACGTGGGATTGTTTATTGACTTAACTTTTGTTCGGAAAAAAGATTTATAATTGATTGGGTATACTTTCCCTTGCTTGAAGGGATATTTAGGAATAAAATTAGGGTTTGTGGTTTGTTCCATATAGTGTATCAAATTCTGCATGAAGAAGAAGATATTCTCCCACTCCAAACCTTAGAGTTGGAGATTCCTGATTGAACATTCCTTAACGAGATGGTTATAAATCCTTTTGATCGATTTAAAGTTATTCACTTAAATTGGTTATTGCAAACTCCTTGTATAGATTTAAAGGTATAGTAACCATCAATCTTTAATTCTTGGCCATGAAGATTGCATTCTAAGAAATTGGCAAAATTCGCAACATGGTTGAAACTTCTTCTCCACCCCGACCATATCTACAAGAAATAGCCTACCCCTTTAAAGAATTGCTTGCACCTCCAGTAGATGGATAAAACCAGCAGCCAAATCCAAGCGCCACTTCTCTAATTGTTCATGCCATTTGAGAAATTGAGGCTTGCCTTTCAGGAGAATGTCAACCCCTGCAATAGCCTTCTCTGCTGGGTACAGAAAGAAGAAAAGGGTTCTACACTTGGATACTCACCATGTTCTTTTTTGGTCTATCCATATATTACCACTCTCTTTACTAAACCTATCATAATTACTCATTTGAGTTGTTATGGTCAATTAATTGTTATATGTGTTGTGGTCAATTAATTCTTAGATTTCAGACTCACCAGCCTGATTACTAGCTTGTACAAGATCATAGTTAAGGTTTTATTAGAACAAATCTGAAGAGTACTCCATGAAACCATCAACATTTCTTAGGGACCTTTTGTTAAGGGGTAAGCAAGTTTTGAATGTTGTTATGATTGTCAATGAAATGGTGGATGAGAAAAGGAGATCAGGAGAGGAAGCGACAGTATTCAAAATTAATTTTGAAAAGGCCTATGACCATGTGGATAAGGGTTTTCTGGACCATGCACCAAAGAGAAAAGGATTTGGCACAAGATGGAGGTCTTAGATATAGGGTTGCTTGTCTTGGTAAGTTTTGTGATCTTGGTGAATGGAACTGCCAAAGGATGGGTTAAGGCAACCATAGGTTTAAGACAAGGAGATCTTCTTTCGCAGTTCCTTTTCACCATTACAATTGATATTTTAAGTGGGATGACGCTGAGAGCGAAAAAGAGCAAATTATCTGATGATTTCCTAATGGGTAGAAATAGGACTAGAGTGTCTTATTTACAGTTTGCAAATGATGTGTTAACTCAATGACTTGCTTCAATTTGGGACTTGATTCTTGATAAGATTTCCAATAGATTGGATGGTTGGAAAAAGCCTTCTTGTCCCTAAGGAATAGCATAACCCTTCGCATAGTCTTACTTATCTCTCTTGCCCATTTATTTCCTATCAATTTTTAAGATGCCTTCTAAAGTAGCACTTAAGATTGAGAAATTACAGAGGAATTTTCTTTGGTTAGGGATTGGAGAAGGAAACAAAGATCCTAAGTTGGGACTAAGTGTGTGCGTCTAAAGGAGTAGGGACTTTGGGTTTAGGAAGGATATCTTTGAGGAAAAAGCCTTCTTAGGGAAGTGGTAACGGGGGTTCCTTATGTTGGAAAGTATCCCAAATTCCTAATTAGTGTAGATTCCTTACACAAACATGGGCCACCGGTTTGTTGTGTTAGCGGAAGCTTTAATACAAACATGTTAGTTCAAGAACACAAAGATAAAATAATCAACACAAAGGTGCATAAGGTTTTATGTGGTTCGGTCAACTATGCCTACGTCCATGGATGACAAATAATCATTCCACTATACAATATAGATGATAAAACCAGATACAACTATTGGGTTTCCAAAACATTTTATGTTTCCCTACTCTTCGTATCCACACCTTGAACCATGAGCCCCTTTGCTCCATCGAGTATCTCCCGTTCTTCCTTACATCTCTATCCACCTCGTATAGTCTCTATAGGGCCATCTCCATCTCACAAACTTTTCCCCTCATGACCTAGAATATTTATAGAGATATTTCCAACAACCTTCCTTATTATATAAGGAAATCTAATATTACAATAATATATGAACTTAGGGAATATTTTATACAATATTCTTTACAAAAAGGAATCTACACTAATTAAGAATTTGAGACACTTTCCAACAATCTCCATCTTGGACCAAATTCCATTAAGTCAATCTTTTATCTCTCCATGACACAAACTTTTTGTATCATATCTCCATGAGAGAGTAATTGACTCTACCTTCAATTGAAATTCCTTTTGTCTTCATCTTGTGTATTTTGTGATTTTTTTCTCTTCTAGAAATCTTCAACCTGAGCTCTGATACCAGTTTGTCATGCTAGCGGAAACTTCAATACAAACATGTTAATTTAAGAACACAAAGATAAAATAATCAACACAAAGGTGCACAAGGTTTTAACATGGTTTGACCAACCATGCCTGGACACAAATGAGAGAGAATCATTTCACTATGCAATAAAAAATATTATAAAGGACAGAACTAGATACAACTATTGGGTTCTTGAAACATCCCATATTTCCCCATTCTTTGTATTCACACCCTGAACCATGAGCCCCCTCGCTTCCTCGCTCCATTAGGTATCTCGTGTTCTTCCTCACATCTCTATCCCCCTCGTATAGTCTCTACAAGCCCATTTTCATCTCACAACCTTTTCCCTTCATGACCTAGAATATTTATAGAGATATTCCTAATAATAATTTTCCCTTTTCAACAAGGAAATATAATATTACAATGATAAATCAACTTAGAAAATATTTTATACAATATTCTTTACAAAAAGGAATTAATACTAATTAGGAATTTAGAACGCATTCCAACACCCTAGTGAGAGTTATGCTTTATTGCATAGGGTCATTTTGAGCATCTATGGGTTACAACACTTTAATGGTTTCAGTGGTCACATTGTTGCCCTTAGAAATCCATTTGTTTTTATTTTTCCAGTCATAACTGTTTTTCTATTGGTGATGACACAAAGGTTCTCTTTTGGGAAAGGAGGAGGTGTTTGATTATGAATAGATGCTATATGTGCAAAAAAGAAGAAATGGTGGATCATATCCTTCTCCATTGCTCGAAAGAGGTAATCTTGTACTGGTTGATTTTCGCTCTATTTGTAGTAGGATGGGTATTAAACTCTTAGTAGAGAAGGTCCTTCTGGACTGGAATGGAATTTTTGTCAAGAGCAAGAGGAAGAAAGCTTGGAGAACTGCTCCCTTATGCCTTTTTTTGGACCATATGGAATGAGAGAAATAGGCGATCGTTTGAGAATTCCCAAAAACAGATCAAGCACTTAAATAATCCTTTTTGTATAATTTTATGTGCATCCCACCACTTAGTTATGTGGTGCCTTTGTATTACATTGTGTATACTTTAATGCGCTCTTTTGTTAGGCACTATTAATACAATGAATATTTACCTATAAAAAAAAAATTCCATTTTTGATGGGAAAACCAACCACTTAGTACTTGGTTTCCTAACCCTTTTAGAATTGTGAGAGTGAAAAGTTCCTCTATTTCATCCATTATTGATTCTTCTTCTTCTTCTTCTTTGAGTTGGAATTTTAGTTTTCATCGAAACCTTATTGATCCATCTTCTTCTAGTGGTGTAATTTGTAAAGTGGAAATTGAAAAGGCATACAACCATGTTAATTGGCTTTTTGTGATGACTCCCAAGATCAAATGGTTTACTTAAGTTGGTTGCTTATGCGTTTGAAGCAATCTTAGGATTGAAGATAAAGTTGAAGGAAAGTGAATTGATCCCAATTCGAGGAGTTGGCAATGGAGTTAGGTTTTGAGGCGGGGGAAATTCCATCTTCATACTTAGGTTTGTTGCTAGGCAAACCTATCAGATCAACAACAGTATGGGATGCTGTGGAAGAGAGGTTTCATAGAAGATAGCCAATGTGGAAGAGGCAATATATCTCTAAAAGGGGGAAAACTTACCTTGATTCAAAGTTCATTATCTAGCTTGCCAATCTATTGCATGTCCTTGTTTGTAATTCCTAGAAAGGTCAGGTTAAGGTTAGAGGAGATTCAAAGGGATTTTCTATGGGAAAGTGGAGCTTTGGAGAAAAAACCTCATTTAGTAAGGTGGCCAGTTGTTTGCATGGGTAGGAGTCGGGGGGATTTGGCATTAGAGGTTTAGCTTCTTTTAATCAAGCTCTCCTTGGAAAAGTGGAGTTAGAGATTTGTTGTTGAAGGGAAAAATTTTTGGAAGCAAATCATAGTGAGGAAAGAAGGGGGGTGACGTTTTTATGAAGTGAGAGATGGTTACAAGGTTGGAGTTTGGAAGGCAATAATGAAGGAATGAGGTCTTGTTTTAGTTAAACATCTTTTGAAGTGGGTGATGGTCGGAGGGTTAAGTTTTGGAAGGATAAATGGCATGGGGAGGAGCTCTTGTGTAATTCTTTTCCCTTCTTTTATGCTTTGACTTCATCTATAGAGGCTTGGGTGGTGGATTTATGAGGAAGAGACAGGAGTTGGGGGTTATTTCTACGCTTCTCAAGGAACTTAAACAATTGGAATTTGAGCATCGTTGAACTTTTCTTACAAGATTGCTAAAAAAGTCGGTTATGAGGAAAGTTACAATGTGATTTGGAAGGATTCAAAGAATTGTGTTTTTTCAATCAAATCTTTCCATTTGTTCTTGGAACCTAGGAGACCTTTCCCCTTTCTAATGGATATTATTTGGAATCCCTGGGTAATGTCCAAAGTGAGTTTTTTTGTGTGGGAGGCTAGCTAAGGTAAAGTGTTGACATTAAATTAGCTTCTCAAAAGAGAGACTTGCTGTTGGTGAATTATTGTTCTCTTTCTAAACTTGAGGGGGAATCTATTGATCACATTCTCCTTCATTGTACAAAAGCAAAGGTTCTCTGACAATTGTTGTTCTCCTTATCTGGCCTAGTTTTGGGTGCTTCCACCCATGGTAAAACATGTTCTTTCAAGTTGGCATGACTCCTTTGTAGGAAGGAAAAGGATGAGGGTGTGGAGGGCTGCTCCTCTCTGCTTGTTTTGCTTTATTCGACAAGAACAAAGTCAAAGAGTGTTTGAAAATGAGGAATAAACTGATCAAAAGTTGAAACATTCGTTCCTTTGTGGCCTTTTAGCTTGGGTTAGCATGTACATAAAAGATGACTCAAATAATAGACTAACAATGTATAGTTCTTTGTAAGTGATGGCAAAGATTTGCATATTCTCTGAACATAAACTGAAGGTTTAGAAAGCAAAGATGATTTGAAATAAGTTGTTTGAAGTGGAGAGAAAGGCTTTCCAGGTAAAGTTTGAAGGCTTCAATGGGGGAATGTGGATTTCAATAACAGAGAGAAGTCGAGGTTTTGTGGTTTCGTTAGGTTTTGGAGAGGAGGAGTCGGGTTGGTTGGTGGAGCATTTGAAGAAAGTTGTGGATTTGGAGGCTTCCAGGGGTTTCATTCGAAAGATGAGGGGCAAGACTAGGACTCATCTGATGGAGATATGTTTTAATAGCAAAGGGAGATATATGAAAATCATAAAATTCGTTGCAAAGAGAAAACCTTTAGTTTTAGTTGTTCCTGAAGGTGTTAAAGGCTATGGGTGGGAAAATCTTAGGAAGGCGATTGTTTCAGTCCAAGACTTGTCTGTTCAAGTTGAAAGAGCCTCAAAGGAGAAGCTAAAAAAGCCTCAAGTGAGCAAAGAAATGTACAGAGGTGAGTGGTCCTATGCTGATGTGGTTGCAGAGAAAGGACCTAGGAATGGTGCAGTGATGCCAGTTGGAAAATGGGCAAGAGCTGTAGTTTGTGAAGCAAAGGAAAAATACGAGACTGGTGTGATGTTGGAAAAACTATAGCGAGAAGGGTGGGTATGAAAGGAATGGTGTTTGTAACCCCCATTTCTGCTTACAAGGGGTGTTTTTTTGTGGATTCTGCAAGGAGAGCTCAGTGGATTCAAGAGCAAGGGAGCTTAACAGCGAGAGGAGAGGTTATTGCTCTGAGGAGATGGTCGCCAAAAGAGAACTAAGTCGTTAAAGGAAAATTTAGACGGGGGTGGATGGAACTAAGAGGCCTTCACTTCCATCTGTGGGATGAGGTGCAGCTAAGACACATTTTGCAGAAGTGGGGGAAGGTAACGAAGGTGGCGAGAGAATCGTTGAAGCTTGTTGATTTGACGAAGGTAAAATTGTGGGTGGAGATGCTTCCAAATGTCGTGCTTCCTGCGCTACTAGAGGTAGAAGATGGAGATTGGACATACACGGTTGCAGTTACAGTCATCGGAGAAGATGACGGAGAAGACTCTCTCAGCCCTGAGTCAAATCGCAGCAAGGACGAGCTGAGGTCAGTGGGGGGTTGCGTATTTCAGAAGCCACAGATCGCTAAGGGGCTACGAGCTACTGCTAAGGACAATGAGTGCCATAGCTGGAGGCCTCGTCATCGCTCCCATTCTCGTTCTCCAGATTCAAAATCGTCTAAGGGGGAGAAAGGAAAGGGAAGGTGTATGTTGGGCCCAATGGCGGGAAGCAACGTTGGGCCAACAAAACCAGATGCCTTTAAAGCTCGTTCTGATTGGACCCAATTTGGGGAGAAAGATTTTGGGCCCCTAGCGGGTCAAGCCCACGAAGGTTCATCTAATGGTGGCCCAGCAACGCCTTCGTCTTCAAAGCTCCTACGCCTAGGGTCCTCTGCAAAGAAGATAATGCCGAAAGTTCATCCTCAAGAGTCGTCAAAGCTAAAAGGCTCCTCAGTCTCCGTAAGGCGCAAAGCAAGAGATTGGCCGCTGAGATTAGAGGAGGCGTCTTCTACCCCAAAGCGTTACCTAGAAGGAGGGGGCTCATCGGAGGCAAATCGAGACACTTTTCGAAGCAAATCTCTCTCCAGTAAGAGCGATCTTTCTCCTGGTTCAGAAACATCCAAAGTTTTAATCGGCGAGACAGAGGGAGACGAGGGGATTTCGCAATGCAAATTGGTCAATAAGGTGCGTCCTCCTTTCTTAGCTTTATCCGAGCAGGATCTTCCTTTGGTTGGGGCTTTTGAGCCAAAATTTCTTGCCGAACCCTCTGTTTCTTTGGTTCATTCTTCTCGTTGTCAACCTTTTTCTTCGTTTCCGTTGGAGTCAAGCTTTGCCGTTCAGTGTGGTTCCTTTTTTATCTCTCCTATTGTGGATCTCAGCCGTCGTGGTGGTGCGTCCGGTTCTGAAGGTGTGGCGTTTCCCCTAGAAACCTCTAACCGAAAATTTAAAGACCGGCCTTTCCTTAGGGAAACACTCAGTAACCCAGAGGAACGTGGTGTCTCAGGCGAGGCTTCGTCCCCAGAGCTAAAACCTTCCACCTTCCCGTTAGAAGGTTTTCAGGTTGAGGGACTCACGCCTAGGAAGATGGTCAAGGTTCAGTCGGTTTTGGAGAGTTTGAGGATTAGAATTGTTAGGGATAATGGAAAAGGTGTGGAAGGAGAGAACAAGAGTACTCTCTCTGCGGATAAGGTTTATTCCAGAAGAAAGAGGAAAAATGACTCTGGAACCCGAGGAGATGATTAGTTCTGGGTGCTGGTTATGTCGGGTTGTTTTTGTTTACATGAAGATATTAAGTTGGAATACAAGAGGATTAGGTTCCAGGAAGAAAATGAGAACTGTGAGAAGGTTTTTAAGTACTCAAAACCCAGATGTTGTGATGCTTCAGGAAACAAAGAGAGTAATTTGGGACAGGAGGTTTGTGAGCAGTGTTTGGAAAGGCAGAAGTTTGGAGTGGGCTGGTTTTCCTGCTTGTGGGGCTTTGGGGGGGATTGTGATTTTGTGGGATTCAATTAAGTTCAAGTGTACAGAGAAGGTGTTAGGATCCTTCTCTGTAACTGTAAAGTTGAACTCTGATGAGGAAGGGTCTTTTTGGTTAATCTCAGTGTATGGCCCGAATAAGCCTTTGTGGAGGAAGGACTTTTGGTTGGAGCTTCAAGACCTGTATGGTCTGACTTTCCCAAGGTGGTGTGTAGGAGGGGATTTTAATGTTATCAGGAGGATATCTGAGAAGATGGGCGACTCTAGGTTAATAGTCAACATGAGGTGTTTTGACGAGTTTATAAGGGAGAGTGGTTTGTTGGATCCCCCTTGAAGGAACACGGCTTTTACATGGTCAAACATGCAAGTGGATCCTATTTGCAAGAGATTGGATAGGTTTTTGTTCTCTTCTGAGTGGGATTCTTTTTTCTCTCAAAGTTTTCAAGAGGCCCTTCCTAGGTGGACCTCTGATCATAGCCCAATTTGTTTGGAAACTAATCCTTTAAAATGGGGACCGACTCCTTTTAGGTTTGAGAATATGCGGTTGCTCCATCCTGAGTTTAAAGAGAAGTTTAGAGATTGGTGGCAAGAGTGTATGGTTGAAGGTTGGGAAGGTCACAAGTTCATGAGGAAACTAAAGTTTATTAAATCAAAGTTGAAAGAGTGGAATATAGTGGCCTTTGGAGATTTAAGAGAGAGGAAAAAGCACATTCTTTAGGACTTAGGCAGAATTGATCTAATTGAACAAGAAGGGAATTTAAATCTTGATCTGGTATTGGAAAGGACCTTAAGAAGGAAGGAGCTAGAGGATTTGTTATTAAAGGAAGAGGTTCAATGGAGACAAAAATCTAGGGTTAAGTGGATTAAAGAAGGGGATTGCAATTCTAAGTTCTTTCACAAAGTGGCCACTGGAAGAAGAAGCAGGAAGTTCATTAAGTCTCTGATTTCTGAGAGGGGGGAGACTCTAAGTAACATTGAGGTTATTTCTGAGGAGATTGTAAATTTCTTTGGGAAACTCTATTCCAAACCTGAAGGTAATTCTTGGAGGATTGAAGGGATTGATTGGGCCCCTATTTCTGGAGAGAGTGCAGTTTGGTTGGATAGACCGTTTTCTGAAGAGGAGGTTCGAATGGCAGTTTTCCAATTGAATAAGGAAAAGGCCCCTGGCCCTGATGGCTTTACTATAGCAGTTTATCAAGAGTGTTGGGATGTGATAAAAGAGGATCTTATGAGGGTGTTTCTTGAGTTCCACACTAAGGGGGTAATAAATCAAAGTACAAATGCGACATTCATTGCTATGGTGCCTAAGAAAAGCCAAACTTTTAAAATCTCAAATTATAGACATATTAGCTTGGTTACAAGTTTATATAAGACAATTGCTAAGGTCTTATCAGGACGTTTACGCAAAGTTCTTCATGAAACAATCTTTGGCTCTCAAGGAGCCTTTGTGGAAGGGAGACACATTTTGGATGCTGTATTGATAGCCAATGAAGTGGTGGATGAGAAAAGAAGGTCAGGGGAGGAAGGGGTAGTCTTCAAAATTGATTTTGAGAAGGCCTATGATCATGTGGATTGGGGCTTTTTAGATCATGTGCTACAAAGGAAGGGGTTCAGCCAGAAATGGAGATCTTGGATGAGGGGCTGTTTGTCTTCTTCTAGTTTTGCAATCCTAGTTAATGGGAATGCAAAGGGTTGGGTTAAGGCCTCTAGAGGTTTGAGACAAGGAGACCCTCTTTCTCCTTTCCTTTTTACTCTAGTAGCAGATGTTCTAAGTAGGTTGATGATCAGATCAGAGGAAACTGGGATAACTGAGGGTTTCTTTGTGGGGAGGGATAGGACTAGAGTGTGCTGATGACACCATCTTTTTCTCTAAAGCCTCTATGGAACATCTTCAAAATCTCAAGATTATCCTTTTGGTTTTTGGGCAAGTATCTGGTTTAAAAATCAACTTAGAAAAAAGCACCATTTCAGGTATTAACACTAGGCAGGAGCTGTTGTCTAGTTTGGCTTCGGTTTTGGATTGCAGAGTGTCAGAGTGACCTTTGTCTTATTTAAGCCTTCCTTTGGGAGGGAACCCAAAGACAATAGGCTTTTGGGATCCGGTGGTTGAGAGAATTTCGAGGAGGCTGGATGGGTGGAAAAAGGCCTATTTGTCTTTGGGAGGGAGGATTACTTTAATTCAGTCTTGTCTGTCTCACATCCCTAGCTACTTCCTCTTCCTCTTTAAAATCCCAATATCAATAGCTTCAAAGATTGAGAAAATGCAAAGGGATTTTCTTTGGTCTGGGGCGGGGGAAGGGAAGAAAGATCACCTTATCAGATGGGAGGTTGTTAGTAGACCAAAGGAGTTGGGAGGTTTGGGCGTTAGGAAGACTTCTATGAGAAATATTGCTCTCTTAGGGAAATGACTTTGGAGGTTCCCTAAAGAAAGGAGTGGTCTTTGGCATAAGGTTATTGTGAGTATATATGGGACACATCCTAATGGATGAGACGCCAACACGGTGATTAGATGGTCACACAGATGTCCTTGGAAGGCTATTGCTCAAGTTTTCCAGGAGTTTTCCCCTTTTGTCCACCTAGTGGTGGGAAATGGGGAGAGAATTCGGTTCTGGGAAGATCTTTGGTGGGGTAACCAAACTTTGTGCTCTCAATTTGTTGATCTTTACAGAGGTATTTCTGTGAAAAACCTCATTGTCTCAAATGTCCTTGGCAATTCCTTACCACTGTCTTGGAATTTTAACTTTCGCCGCAATCTAACGGATTTAGAAATTGATCTCCTTCAGAGATTAATGTCCTCCCTTAGTTCTGTGTTTTTCTCTCCTTCTTCATCAGATTCAAGAGTGTGGTCTTTGTCTTCGTTAGGTTTGTTTTCAGTGAAATCTTTTTTCTTGGCCTTGTCAAAAGTCTCAAATCCTTTAATGTTCCTTCCGGCCAAGTTTTTATGGAGCTCAAAAGTCCCTTCAAAGGTTAAGGCCCTCGCTTGGTTAGTAGCACATGAGAAGGTAAACACTAATGACAAGTTGCAATTGAGAAGACCCTACAAAGCCCTCTGTCCTCAATGGTGCATTCTTTGCAAAGGAAATGGAGAGTCGATTGACCACCTTTTTCTTCATTGTCCGTTACCATTGGACTTTGGCACAGGTTGTTCAATCTAGTAGGGTTGGTTTGGGTCCCTCCAAGGAGCCTTGAGGACATGTTGGTTATTACTTTTAAAGGCTTGGGGAACTCATTAAGAGGCAAGACACTTTGGCAAATTGCTTGCTTTACTTTGATTTGGATGGTGTGGCAAGAGAGAAACAATAGGGTCTTTGAGGATAAAGGGAGAACGGAAGAGATGGTATGGGATTTGTTCCGGTTTTATTCTTCTCTATGGGCTTCTTGTACTGAAGCTTTTAGAGGAGTTCCTCTAAACATTCTACAACTCAATTGGATTGGGGTTTGCGTTTCAAAAGTTTGAAGATTGATGGGGTTTCTCTTTGTTTTTAGAGTTCTACTGTTGGGAGTTTTATCCTTTGTTCAATTTGTGTAGGAAGGACCTCTCATCCTTCCCTTGGTTTTTTTTCTCTTTCTCTTGTCTCTTTTATCTCTCCTGTATTTGTTCTTATATTAATATAATCTTCTTCGTTTCTGATCAAAAAAAAAAAAAAAAGATGACTCAATGTTTTTTATTAATTTTGTAGATTGGTGGGGTTCTTGTTGAGAGAGAGGGTGGTTTTTGTTTCTTTTCTTTTGAGGTCTTACCTTTGAGCGCCTGACGTATACATCTTGTGTACTTTGTTGTAACTTTTCTCTTGAACTTCTCGCGTCATCTCTCATTTTTGCATGTTTATCGTTTCCTTCCCATATGAGGGGGTTTGGTCATTGAATTCTTTAGACGCATTTTCTTTAAAGTCTTCCTATGGCTCTTTCTAACCCCTTTTTTCTACCACCTTAATTTGAAACTCTAAACTTTCATCTAAAGCTAAGGCTTTTGCATGGTTGGTGGCCAAGAAGAAAGTTAACACCAATGATTTGCTATAGTTGAGGGGGCCTTATAGAGCTCTTAGCCTCGATTGTTGTCGTATGTGCATAAGGAGTGGGGAATCAATTGATCATTTGTTTCTACATTGCCCTATACTTTGAGCCAATGGAATAGGTTATGTAGCATTTGGGATGGATTGGGTTCCCCTCAAGACTGTGATGGATATGTTGTTTATTTCTTTTACAACGTTTGGGGATACTCCTAGAGGATAGGTATTTTCATGTGTGGCTTGCCTAGTGTTGTTATGGATAATTTAGCGGGAGAGGAATGTAATAATATTTTTAGGATAAATGGGGGACCTTAGAATCTATTTGGGACCTAATACATTTCTATTCATCCTTCTAGGTTTCTTCCTGGTCAACTTTTGAAAGAACTCTATTGAATATTCTAAAGCTTGATTGGAATATGGTTTGCATGTCAAAGAGGGTAGGTTGTAAGATGCTCTTAGTATGGACTATACCTCCATTGTGTTTGATTAAGTTAAACTTTGATGGTTGTGCTCTAGGTAATGCAAGTGAGTTGGGAATTGGAGGTGTGATTAGAGATCGCCAGGGTACAGTGTTGAGAGCTTTTTCTAAATTGATAGGAGTAGGTTTGGCTATTGCGGCAGATATCTTAGCTCTTTTGGACGGGTTTATTGCAAGCCAAGGCTTTGGATCTTTCTAGTTTCTCTCTCTCTCTCTCTCTCTCTCTTTTTTTAGGTGGAGGGAGATTTTGCTATAGTGTGGGTGTCTAAGTTAGAGAGAGGTCTTTGGAAATACAATACATGGTTTCATCAGATCCTAGATTTTGCCAACAGCTTGGACTGGTCTATCTCTTGGTCCCCTTTAGCTAATCAGATTGCTGATCTTTTAGCTGAATGTGGAGCCGAGCGAATGGTTTCTTTTATAGGGGATTTTTTACTCCCTTGAATTGTACGTAGTTGCATGTTTTGTATATGTTCTTGTCTCATACTTGTTCAGTGTAGTTATTTTGCCTCTGTTGTTAGGTTCTCTTTTGATCATTCTTTGTATTTTGGAAGGATTTCTCATCCTTCGCTTGTATTTAACATTGATATCAATGATGAGTTAATTTCTCATAAAAAAAGGGCTGCAAAGACCATTGGTACCATCTACTACTTATTATTATTATTTTTTTGATAGGAAACGACAAAGGGATATATTGATAAAAAAAGAAGTACAAGAGAAGGATGAAGAATCCTCCCACCAAAGAAAAACTAAACTACAAGGAAACAAATACAAGAAAATACAAAGTAAAAACAAGCAAACTCTCTAGGTTATTGTGCTTATTAAGTTCAATACAATGAATTATCTTGTTTCTGATAAAACAAAACTAATTATGATGGGCAAAGTAATCCATTACAAGTTGTGAAAATTTGTAAATAGTTGAAAATCCATATTGAGACATTAATGAATGAATAAATTGTTCACTACATATAACATCATTCAAAAGTTAACCATGTGCTATGGTACTGCATGATATTTGGCTAATATAATCAAATGCATGATTGTCTGCTTTTTCTTTATGATGATTGAAATTTTAAAATCTGAAGATCATCAGCATTTAACAAAATCATCACACGGCAGCATAAAAAAATTTGTGATGTGGCAGCTGTTCTATTTGTGGATAAATGTTCATGCTATTCTTCTCATTTAATGTCTATTTTTATTTATTAGTTTGTCTGTCTGTCTCTCAGGGGGTAATTTGGATTTTAGAACCTGAAAAGGTTCCAACATTTCCCCAAATTGGAAAAATACAAAGAGATGCAAAGAAAAAGAAAGAGATCTTGGAAGTTTTCCCCATGCGAAAATATGCAAGAATCAAGGACAGGTCACTTATTCTAACAGAATCAGATGGTTCCTACACAGCAATTCCACTAAAGGGTTGTACAATAGTAGCTGTTTCAGCTACAGACTTACCCTCAAAAAAATGGTAATGTGGCCTTCTCGATAGATTCTTAATTTGGTTTTATTGCCTTCAGAATTATTGTTTGATGATAAATGATCCTAGGTTATTCTGGTAGGGTTGGGAATGATTACTTACCTGGACTGAAAAAAAATAAAATAATAAGTACAAGGTGAGAGTTGGTTGTCTTATCCTATGATATGGCTAAAGGTGAGGGTTGCCTCTAGCACTATCGATGAGTATACGAAACCAAATTTATTATTATTAATCAATTCCCTAATTTGAAGATGATGGTCCATGCCCAGTTTATAGAGGATCCTTAATTTCCATTGCAACCATGACACACAAGACAATCAATGGAAATGAGATATATTTCTCCAAAAATTGACTGAGAAGAAAACCCTGAAACCTTTATTGAATACAACAGAGTTGAACCTCAAATTATATATGGACTTTCTTTTTGAAGATATCAACCTGCCCTGTTGAATGGATTTGGCTAAATTACCCTTTAAATTTCTGTTTTTATATAATTTCATTCCTTTATAAATGATCCTTGCTCTTCCATCTTCTTAGAGCAATATTAAAGTAGGCAGAGTCAAAATTCATGTTACCTTTGAAATGACACAGCGTTACTATGGCTTAATCCCAGATATTGTCTATTTCTCTTTTCTGTTTTAACTTCTAATACCCCGAGATTGTTTCACTGGACAAAGCAATAACATTTTTTAAATCTTGCATATAGTTTTTGAGTGCTTAAGAATTTTGAACTTTCAATGGTTAGATTATGCATAGCAGACTTTGTTTTTTCAGATTTAGAAAATGAGCTGTTTCCCTCAACTGCCATCTAACTTGCTTAATAATATAACCTATCAACTCGAGTTTGTTATCAAAATGTTATCTACTTATATTGAACTACACCACTTGAAAAATAAAAGAGATTCTAACTAGTCTATGTACCCAAAACCAATATTCCTCTTAGCTCATTAACTAATTACTCAAGTCTTTGTGTTTAGCTTCGACCATCCTGTAGCCACTCTCCTTGTGATCCCAGTTTGTATTTCTTAGACTGGATCCAAATACGAGTATCATTAACTGAATGAATAATGTAAGGAAAAGGAGACCAGGACAGGATCAAAGAAGAAGCAACTTGCTAAGACATCCAACATTCTGTGGCAAGTTTGTTGTACAAGGAGCAAAACCTAATTTCCAATAGATCCTTGAATCAGTATAATGTTGTCAAAAAGTCAGATGAGAATGTGCAAAGATTGTGATCAAGTTATTTTAATATGAAAAATCAAGCTTCAGTCCTACCAATAAAAAATATGCAGATCATATTTAATGTTCTGCTCATGTTTGCTTTAAATAGAGTTAACTTTGACAGCTCAAAGAGTGATTTAAGTTATAGAGGTATGATAGCTATTACTAGGATGAAGATGGTAAACCAACAACTACTATTTTAGCTTGGTGTCAGAAGGATTACCACATTCCTATTTGGAAACTGTAGCATTCGAGAATGGTCTTGTTCTAGTTGCTCAACAAGGAACTAATACACTTTAAATAAGAGATGCAGGAGGATACTTCAGAGTCTGAGGGTATTGCAAAATGACTTTTGACAATAATTAGTTTATTAGTGGATTTTAAAAATATTGAAATTAGTCAGCTTAGATATTGAGATGTCAAATGTCATTGCAAAACTTTGTTTGAAACACATTGAACAGTTGCTCCATGAAAATATTCCCCTCTGGAGGCTTTTGTAGGGACATGCTCCACGGATTGTACCTTTTTAGGTTCCTTTGTTGAGCCTTTTTGGCTTGTTGCATTATGGTTTTCTTTCCATATATTACACTGGTTCTGTACACTTTACTAGAAGGATAGCACATTCTTATTATGCCTTTGATTCATTTTTATTTAACTGTTTGTTTCGATGTATGTCTCTGTGTGTGATACAACAAGGAAATCCATTTATTCACTCTGCCAACAAGGGAAAAAGGTAAATTTAGTTGACATACCAATAAAGTCTTGCCTTCTGAGGTGTTGATCCTTCTTAGAAAAGTTCAATGCCAGGGCATGAAGTAGACAAATGCATTGGGTTGATTAAGCACTGGTTAGAGGATCTTCTTGGTGAGATTCAACATTTCACATGGAGGCCTGTCATGTGTGTAAGAGACATGTCATGGAAGACAGCTCTTTCTCTCTCTCTCTCTCTCTCTCTCACACACACACACACACACACACACTGTTGCATCATTAATAATTTCCTTACTGTGTCAAATTATCCTTTTTCAGTGTGTGGTGCCATTATGGGTTTCACAGAATAATGACATTGGACACTTATGTCTTTTGCCCTTATCCAAACTATTTGTACAGCTGTTTAAATAAAGACATGAATTCTTTTAGAGAAAATCATGAAATCTCGGAGTCATTATTATTCATTTTCTGATGGTAACTACAGGGCAAAAAAATATCCCATTAAAGTGGAAAGCAAGACCTTGGAGATATACAATGGAAGTAAAACCTTTTATCTTTATCTTGAGACCTCTTGGGAGAAGGAATCATGGTGTAAGGCTCTCCGTCTTGCTTCCAGTAACGACAAGGACAGGCTTAGCTGGCATTTCAAGTTGAGTGAAGATTTCAGCGGTTATCTGACATCCTTAAATGGCGGATATGCTTCATTTATGAAAACCTCTATCGGATTTTGTGCTGAGCCAATAGATAGGGAGAGCAGGCAAGATGGTTCTTCATCAAAGGTTCGCCACTTTTTGAAAAAGCTTACAAAGAAGGCTTCTCGGATTAATGTAGAAAATAAGGCAAGTTGGGCTTCATTATCAGCCCGTGAAGATAGAAAGATTAGTGAGAGATCTCGCTCACTCCAACATTCAGTTTCAGCCTCTAGCTCTTCACAGGGAGCTATAACAGGGAAAACACTTAACAGTTCCTCAGAAGAAAATATGGTTCCACCATCATCATCAACTGTTACACACTCAGGAAGCCAAAACCATATGTCTATTAACTCTGACACAGATCCTGAAGACAAGTTTAGTGTTGATGAAGGAATGCTATGTTGGAACTTGTTGATTTCTCGGCTATTTTTTGATGCTAAAAGAAGTGAGGAGATAAAAAGTTTCTTGCAAGCTCGAATTCAGGTTTTAAATGTCATTTATTTTCATTATGATATTTGCTTTTAGTGCTTGTGGGCATTGGTGGTGGTGTGTGTCAACACAGTTTGGAGATGGTCCAATTCTACCATTCTTACTGCTGCTATTTGGTACTGTTGTTTATCAATATAGACCACTTAAATAGTTGCTCTTACTAATGAGATAAACTTATTCAGAAGTTCATCACTAGATATGGGTTCCAGGAGTATATATACATATATTTGTTTCCTTTACTACAAAAAGTACCTTTGGATATTCAGGTTGTTTTTAGTTAACCAGCCTTTCATCACGAATTCAACTGAACTTACCGGATTACATCACATCTGATGAATGGGAAGTAAAAACTCGTAGGGTTTCAAGAATTAGTGGGATGGTGAAATTATTTGCATATGAATTATATTTTATGTTAATCTACTTATGTAGGTATGTTTTATGAGTATGAACATATAATTCTGATACTTCTATATTTGGTGTGGCAGAGTACGCTGTCAAATATGAGGACCCCCAGTTACATAGGTGAAATAACCTGTACTAACATAAGGCCTGGGAATCTCCCACCTTATATTCATGGTATAAGGGTTCTTCCCATGGACATGACTGAGGCATGGGCTTTTGAAATTGACATTGAGTACTCTGGTGGTCTGGTATTGGATATTGAAACGAGACTTGAAGTTCATGAACTATATTTACAGAAAGGCCTAGTGGATTCAAATTTAGAATCAAGCTCTGTTGAGGAGGTTACATCAGATCTTCTTGAAGGTTTTGAGCACTATGGAAAGCAGTTAAACCTTTCTGAAGGAACAGTCAATGTGACAGAACATAAGGATGAAGGGGATCCTAAACTAGGTACGAATACCCTTTTGTCTGGATTTTTATTATTTTCTTTCTCATGTTATTCGACAGCCTTGAATGGAATGTGCAGAATGCAGCTTTAATACTTGGCATTTATTGACATTGTAGCTCTAGTTGATGAATTTATTTGTCCACTTTCTTCTTCATGCAAACATTCAAAGGATGAGAACATGATATATTTTGGCATAAAAATCAAACTAACCTATGAGTTTTGTGTCCCCTAGAGTGATCCCACAATGAACATTTAAGGAACTCCTTCCTCATTTGACGTCTTAAAGCATGAATCTATCTTGGCTCCAAACCCTCCCTTTTTTTTTTCTTTTTTTTTTGTGGGTGATAAAAAACGAAAGATGTATTAATTATAGTTAAAAAAACATGAGAAGGATGAAGAGTTCTCCCCGCAATAAAAAAAAAAAGATTGAACACCTCCACTATAAAAGGAGATCTATACCAAAAGGTTAAATCCATTTAAGAATATACATGGATGTCATTTCCTTAAACCTTGACTAAGCTCCCCTCAATGTTACCTTATACCTTTTTATCTACACGTCGGATGCCAATTAAGTTGGATTCAAAGTTTTTTCATAAGATGGCTAATACTAACAGAAGAAGAAACTTCCTAGCTAAAATTAAAGTAAATGGGGAGTGGCTTACAAGAGATAGGGAGCTGAGGGGATTGAGACAAGGGAACCTTATCTCCTCCTCCCCGTTTGTGATTGCTGTGGAAGCCCTTAGTAGGTTGCTCTTGAAAGCTTAGGATAGTGGTTTTATTTCAAGGTTCAAGGTTGGGGGAAGAGCGTGTGGGGGTGAGGAGATCTCTCATCTCCTTTTTGCTGATGGCACCATTGTTTTTTGTGAGGCCTCTTAAGAGCAAGTCATTTTCTTGTGTTGGTTGGTCCTATGGTTCGAAACCATGTCAGGGTTGAAGATTAACTTAGAGAAAAGCGAGATGATTCCAATAGGGGAGGTGGATAATTTGGAAGATTTGGCTTGTGAAATTGGGTGCAAGGTGGGAAAGTTGCCTTCTTCTTACCTAGGGCTTCCCTTGGAGGCCTTATACAAGTCTATGGCGGTTTGGGATGGGATAGAAGAATGGTTTCATAAGAGGCTTTCATTATGGAAGACATAACGACTCTCAAAAGGGGGAAGACTCACTTTACTTTGCAATACCCTAGCTAGTTTACCAATTTATTTTATGTCTTTATTCACTATCCTAAGAATTGTAAGGTTGAGATTTGAGAAAATTCAAAGGGATTTTTTGTGGGGAGGAGGGGTCTTAAAGAACAAAATACACTTAGTCAAGCGGTTGTGGAAGAGATTTGTTGTGGAAGAAAATCATAAAGGGAAAGTTTGGGGAGGAAGAAGGGAGTTGGAGGTTAGGAGTGGTGAGAGATTCCTATAGGGTTGGGGTTTGGAAAGATATTGGGAAGGTATGGGATTTTTTTAATATGAAGATTTCCTTTGCAGTGGGTAATAGGAGTAGGATGAAGTTTTGGAAAGATAGATGGTGCAGTGATGAGCCCCTTATGTGGGACTTTCTCGTCCTTGTTTGCCCTTTCTAATTCGAAAGAGGCATGGGATCTGATTTTTTGGAGCAACTTGGAGAAGGAGGTAATTGGAACTGTTATTTTGTTAGGAACCTGAATGATTGGGAGTTGGGTGTCATGGAGTAGTTCCTTTCTAAGATCCAAGGTCAAACAGTGAAGAAGGAGGAGGATAGAGTAGTGTGGAAGGAAGATAGCATAGGGGTCTTCTTTATAAGAGGGCTTTACTCTTTGTTGGAGACAAATTATACCAGCCCTTTCCCTTTAAAGATAATTTGGAACTCATGGATTCTTTCGAAGGTGGGTTTCTTTACTTAGGAGGCTTGCTGGGAAAAGGTACTAACTTCGGATCAACTTCAAATAAGAAGGTGGATGTTGACTAATAGGTGTGCATTGTGTAAAGAGGAGTTGAAATCCATTGATCATATTATCCTTCATTGTGACAAGACGAAAATTTTATGATAGTTGGTGTTCTCTATTTTTGGTATTCAGTGGGTTTTATCTTAGTCGATTAGGGAGACTCTCTTAGGGTGGCATGACTCTTGTGTAGATAGAAGATAGATTAAGGCTTGGAGAGCCACTCCTCCTTGTATTTTCTAGATGATCTGGAAGGAAAGAAATATGAGATTTTTTTATTATGAGGAAGTGTCAGATCAAAGGGTAAAAAACATTTTCCTCAACAATCTTTCTATGTGGGTTATGGTGTATATAAGCAGTGGGTATACACATATGGTTAATTTCTTAGATTGATTCGGGCTTGGATGAGGGAGGGAGTATTTTTTTTGTGTTCCCTCTTTTCTGTTTTTTGTGTAGTGCTCTTTGTATACGTCCTATGTAATCTTGTGTGCTTTTATCACCTTTTAATGCATTCTCTTATCAAAATACATTGAGAGGTACAAGAGGCTTAAAAAAAGGAATTAAAGTGACATATATCCCACGTCTCTAATGACCTTTACTTATCCTCAAAGATTCTAGCATTTCTCTCTCTACATAATTCAAAGCAAAGTTAGAAAAACAATTTGCCATAGGGTCTTGCCTTTAGTGGATCTTCCCAAACCCTTATATGAAGTAATTGTCATGTTGCATATAGGGGGTGTAAATAAGGTCGGTTTGGTAGGTTTTTTGATAAAAAATGAAATGAATCGATAGAGTCGGTTTTATATGTGATAAAAACCGAATTGACCAGATTTGAAGTGAAAAAACTAAACCAAACCAAGCTTTTTGAGGTTGGTTTGGTTCAGTTCGGTTTTTGTGGATTGGTTTTGACTCAACTTAATCACCTTTCTTAGTCTTAAACCTAGTTGGGGATTTGTGTTTGTTTTGAGCCCAAATCCCATTAATTTGAATTTATTATATGCCTCAAGTCTAATTTGTTTTTTAAAATTAATTGAAACCAACTTGGATTTGATGTTAAAAATATATTAAATGCATTTAGAATTATTTTGACCATAATATAAAAACAAGGAATTACTTTAAATAGAATCTAATATAAATTTTTTTATCAAATATGAAACAATTATATATATGTATTAGAATATCAGTTTGGTTCGGTTTTTATTGGTTAGGAGGCAAGAAAATTGAAAATTGAAAACCGAACTAATTAGATCGGTTTTCAAAATTCTCAAGCTAAATCGACCTTTTTTAGTTTGGAAAACCGAACCAATATGATTGGTTTTGGTTAGTTTATCAGTTTTTTCGGTTTTGCTTACACCCCTGGTTGCATATACTCCTTGGTGGAACCCAATCCAACCCAATTTGTCTAAATAGCCTTTGCTAAAGCTCCAAAGTAAGTAGACAATGTTAAGAGATCGTAAATTGTTTCTCCACTCATGCATAAAACACACTAATAAGGATTAAGGGATTTCTAAGGTCATCTTAACTATAGCATATTGTTAGTATTTACCTTCTTATGTGCTACTAGCCAAATAAAGGCCTTGACCTTAGGTGGAGTTTTAAATTTCCAAATGAAATTAGCTAGAGAGAAAAGGATTGGATGTGCTGGACAAAGCCATGAAGCATGATTTGATTGTGAATGAACTTGAATAGGTCAATGACCAGGCTCTAGTACCTAGATGGATGATGACAAGTTAACACTATTAAGAGATGGTATGAGTCTTTTTAGGTCCCTAGTCTCCATGTCAATGAAGTTGCGATTTTTCAATCTTTGACGCTATTGATGTTGGGATCTTGAAAAGAGACAAGACATGGCTAGGGATGTGGGACAAGCATGACTGAATAAGAGTTGTTCTCCCCTTGGCGACAAAATTTTTTGTTCCATCCATCAAATCTCCTTGAAATTCTTTCAATCATTGGGTCCCAAAATGTGCTTGCCTTCAAGTTAACCCCTAAAGGAAGACCTAGGAAAGTTAAAGACTGATTTGACACTTTACATCCAAGCAATGAAGACAACTTGGTGATCAAATCCTGAATTGTGCTGATACCAACAATAGTACTTTTGTTTATATTGATCTTAAGCTCTAATATGCACTTGAACACTAAAAGGATGAGTTTGAGGTGTTGAAAATCATCCATAGAAGCTCTAGAGAAAAAGATAGTACCATTTTCAAATTGTAAACGATACTCTAGTTCTATGCCTGTCCACTAAGAAACTCTCTAATAATTTGCTCTATTCCTCTCTCCACATCAGCCTACTTAAAATATCAATTGTAATGGTGGAAAAGAATTGGGAAAGAGGATATTCTTGCCTTAAATCTCTAGTTGCCTTAACCCATCCTATGACTTTTCCATTTACCAAGATCGCAAAGCTTACCTAAGACAACAATCCCTTATCTAAGATCTCTATTTTGTGCTAAACCCCTTTCTCTCTAGTGCATGGTTCAGAAAACCCTAATTCACATGGTCATAGGCCTTTTCAAAAAATCAATTTTGAATACTACCCCTTTCTTGTCTTTTCTTGGTTGTGGTCACCCTTGCCTTAACCAAATGGAATTGTACCATGATCTATTAAATGTCTTGTAGCTCCTGAAGGAGCACTACACTCTCTCTCCTCCCCACTAGACCTCTCAATCTCCATTGCTTGATTGATCTTGTGAATTGGGCCAGCTCTTAACTCCTTGTCACTGCAAATCGCGGTGGACCCATCTTCTCTTATATCCCTTTCAGACATAGGAAAGCAGTTTTTGACCAAAATTGAAGCTTTGGATTTTTTACATTATTTTAAGAGGTATTAACAAAATTCCTTAAGCAAGGAGCATTAATAGTACCTCATACCCTTGACTTAGGAAAGTCTTAGAACATTAAACCTGTAAGTGACAAAAATTCACTGTCATTGATATCAATGTGTTAACAACCCTTTGTGCCATCTGACAAAGTCATAGCACACCATTGAGCCCATGTTTTGAGTGGCACTTTTTAATGAACTATGGTTTTCCTATCTTAAAAGGAAAAATTATTTATGGGGTTAACATCCTGATAGGTATCTAATGAAGAAAAAATTATTAATGATATTATCGAATTTCAAGAATTTCAAGAAAAGGGCCAAACTGATACAAAGATATCTATTTGAGAGGCTAGCACTCTCACACCGGCCTCACAGAACAACCAGCTACCCAACTAATTCCATCTTTTTCCTATTTAAGCTATTCCAGCCTGTACCAAGACTGTTACACAGCCTGTACTATGACTGTTACAACTAACTGCCAGGTGGCATTACACTCCTCTTCCCTTTTCTAGAATACACATAATGTATAGGAGGCCTATCACATCCTAGACTAAATCATCTAACACAAATAATACTTATTTGATCTGGTAACTATATAAACTGAATATGGTGACTTACCTTTTGATAAAGAACAACTCAATTCAATGAAACCTTATTCTTCCTTTTTGTTATTCTAGTAAAATGTTTGTTTCCCATTTTCTTCTTTTTTTCTCTTTAATGTAAAAGTGGATTGCTATTTGTTATGGTTTTTATCCTCCAAATGCAATTTATTGTATTACAAGGGATATATTAATTAACCATAATTTAATTTTAATTGTTTTCTTGAATATATGTATGTTTCTGCTAGTTAAGCTATAATGGTTATGTATATAGTTGAGTTTTTTTTTTCCTGCTTATACATGAGAATATTCTAGTTTATTTTTTAATTTAAAAAATTCTATAGGACTTTTTATGTAGATTTTGGCTAAGAACTCTTTCAGGGAACTTTTAAGTTAATTTTCACTTTTCATTGTAAACTAAATGTTTACACCCTGTGAAACACATCGCCTGATTACTATATGTTCCACATATCTTATACTATGCTTTGATGCCTTTACTCCATTCCTTGATCACTGTATATATTCTATGAGAAGAGTTTTACCATTTCCATTTCCTTTTTAGTCCAAGCATCTTTCTGAAAAACTAATTAACTTGTGCAAAACTATTTTTGCATATTTTGAAGATATTTCTCTTATCTAGATTTACTTCTTGCTTCCACTTCCTCTCACAAAGAGAATAATTATGCAGTTTTTCAAACCATTGATTTAGGTCAAAGAAGAAAAACAGTCTTACACTATTTGGTAAACATTCCATGAATATTGATGGCAAAATTTCAACTTGTCTTTTTTAGTTGTAGAGGGTATAAAAAGTTCTCGGAGCACTACAAGGACATCGACTCCCGTATCCAGGTGGAAGTCTATAGTAAATGCTGTTGCTAGACATGTTCCGCAGGTTTGTAAACAATTTCTCTTTATATGTAGGTTTTTTCCCTGGCATATATATCTATTGAAATTCCTCTTACTCCATTGGAGATGACCTTCCACCTAAGCTTCTAAAATATTTGTAAATACTGTACCAAAGTTGAAAAAGGTGTACTAAAGTTCACACAGAGTATGCAAATAGTGTCAAGAGGCAAGCAAAAGGAAAAAAGCAACAACAAACCACCATCCAATACAAAACTGCAAACAGAATAGGAAATGAATATATTTTTTTATTCTATTCTATATTTAAAACTATATACACGACATCCTCTTTATAGAGGATTTTTCTCGACACAAAAATAGGAAACAACTTAACAACCTAGCAATATACAACTGTCTAATAGATTACAAAAAAATAAATCTCCTAATATCTTGCTAATTATCTCAGCTGATTCTATCTTTTTCAACACTCCCCCTCAAGCTAGCTTAAATATATCTTCCATAGCCAACTTGCCAATTAGTCTGTCAAACTGCTTTATAGGAATTCCTTTTGTAAGCACATCAGCCACTTGCTTAGTAGTAGGAATATACGGCATACATATCAGTCCATTCTCAAGTTTTTCCTTAATAAAGTGCTAGTCTACCTCCACATGCTTTGTTTGGTCGTGAAGTACTGGATTATGAGCTATTAAAATAGTTGCTTTGTTGTCCCAGTACAATTTCAGTACTTGAGATCTTCAATTCTTCCAATAGTCGTCTAATCCACAACACCTCACAGATTCCAAGAGCAACTGATTTGAACTCAGCCTCTGCACTACTCCTAGCCACCACATTCTGTTTTTTGCTTCGCCAAGTGACAAGGTTACCTCCAACAAAGGTGCAGTAACCAGAGGTTGAACGCCTATCTACTACACTCCCAGCCCAATCTGCATCTGTAAATGCTTCAACCTGTAGGTGCCCACAACCTTTAAACAATAAACCCCTTCCTGGTGACCCTTTTAGATATCTAAGGATTCTATAAACAATATCAAAGTGTTGTTGTCCACATGCATGCATGAACTGGCTCACCACGCTTACTGCAAAAGCAATATTCGGATGCGTATGTGACAAGTAAATCAGCCTCCCAACTAGCCTTTGATACCGTTCTTTATCCTTCACTTCATTATCTTTAGAGGGCAACAATTTTATGTTGGGTACAATAGGTGTCTCGACTGGTTTACAACCTAGTTGTCCTGTTTCACCAAGTAAATCAAGGACATATTTACGTTGGTTTACAAATATACCTTCTTTCGATCTAGCAAACTCCATTCCAAGGAAGTACTTTAAGGTTCCCAAATCCTTGATTTCAAATTCTGCTCCAGGTCTTCTTTTCAATCTCTCTAACTCTTCTTTGTCACTACCAGTCAAAACTATATCATCCACATAAACAATCAGAATAGCAATCTTACCATCTTTACTGTGTTTGTAGAACATAGTATGGTTAGCTTGGCTATGACAGTAGCCACAATTCTTTACAGCTTTTCCAAATCTCTCAAACCAAGCTCTAGGAGATTGTTTTAGACCATATAGGGATTTTTTTAATTTGCAAACTTTGTTTGATCCAAGCTTCTCCTCGAATCCAGGTGGTAGGTTCATAAATACTTCCTCCTCCAGATCTCCATTTAGGAAGACATTTTTTATGTCTAACTGGTGTAAAGGCTAGTTGAAATTTACAGCCAAAGATAACAAAATTCTGATTGAGTTTATATTGGCTACATGAGCAAAAGTTTTCTGGTAATCAGTACCATAGGTTTGAGTAAATCCTTTTGCTACTAGTCTCGCCTTGTATCATTCTATGCTCCCATCAGCTTTACATTTCACAGTAAAGACCCACTTACAACCTACAGTTCTTTTTTTCTTAGGTAAATCCACTAACTCCCAAGTACCACTTCTTTTAAGAGCATTCATCTCCTCCATCATTGCTACTTTCTAATTTGGATCAACAAGGGCTTCCTGAATGTTTCTTGGAACCAACATGTTATGAGTTTTAGAGAGTTTTTTATAGGATAGATATTTGGCAATGGGATATTTAGTGCAGGTTCGTGTACCTTTTCTAAGGGCTATAGGAATATCAAGGTCTAAAGAAGAAATGAAAGGAATTGAAGGTAGGTTAGGAGTAGGACTACCTATGATATCGGGAGCTTCAGTTCCCGAAGGTCAAGATTGGTCATTACCAAGAGGAACATGTTGACTTTGACTCTTTTGATGAGTCTTTCTCCAAGTATAAACTAGACGCTCAGTATTTGGTTGTACTGATTCTTTCCCTGTTTCAGATACAATAATGTTTGGCACTATATGATTAGAATTTTTGTTAGTCTTATCACATTGTTCCTCAGGATTATAAATAAGAGGTGGAGGAGTAGTTAAAATTGTATTTGGTAATGGAGTGGGAGATAAATCCCAAAAATTTTCTTCCATTATATCATTCTCCCCCTGAAGAGAATTTTTGTTAAAAAAAGATTTATCTTTAATGAAAGAGACATCCATACTCACATACATTTTTCTGGTTTAGGGATTATAGCATTTATACCCTTTTTGATTAGAGGCATACCCAATGAAAACACATTTTTCTGTAGCCAAAACAATGCAGCCAAAAATTTTTGATCAAGTTTAGACCGATTATGATTAGGTAGGTGAACGAAAACAATGCAGCCAAAAACTTTTAGGGGTAAGTCAGAGTACATTCTAGATAAAGGAAAGATTTTTTGAAAACATTCTAGTGGTGTGGTATACTTAAGAATTTTGGTAGGCATTTGGTTAATGAGATAGAAGGCTGTCAAAACAGCTTCCACCCAAAAGTATCTTGGAACATTCATGGAAAACATAATAGCACGAGCCACTTCAAGTAAATGTTTATTTTTTCTTTCAGCAATTCCATTTTGTTGAGGGGTATTCACACAAGTAGATTGATGGTGGATACCTTTTTCTTTCAAAAAACTACCCAAAAATTCATTAAAATACTTAGTTCCGTTATCAGTGTGAAAAATGCCAATTTTTACTTGGAATTGAGTTTCAATCATGTTATTAAAAGTTTGGAAAAGTTTTCCAACTTTTGATTTTTCCTTCATCAAATAAACCAACATAAACGTGTATGATCATCTATGAAGGTAACAAACCATTTTTTTCCAGAAATAGTTGTAATTTTTTAAGGTCCCCACACATCACTATGTATTAAATTAAATGGTTTTGAGGGAACATAAGGTTTTGGATAATAAGTAGTACGATGACTCTTAGATAAATAACAACTTTCACAATAAAAAGATGAACAATCCAATCCTTTAAACAAAGTAGGAAACAAATGTTTAAGATATAGAAAACCAGGGTGTCCTAGTCTTAAGTGTCAAAGCATTATTTGTTCATAAACAGAAAGAGAACTAGCACTACTAAGGTCATGAGCCCATTTATTGGACAAAACACCATCAAGGTAGTAAAGGCCATCTATCAACTTAGCACTGCCAATCTTCTTTCCCGAGTTCTGGTCCTGAAATTCATAGTGAGAATCATAGAAAAAAACACAAGATTAGAGTTTTTGGTAAGTTTACTCACAGACAAAAGATTACATGCTAGTTTTGGAACATGGAGAACAGATTTAAGATCTATGTTCTCAGATAATTTTACCAAGCCTTTTCCGGCTATAGGTGAGAAACTACCATCTGCAATCCTAATTTTTTCACTGCTAGAACATGGTGAATAAGTGCTGAACAGATTTGAAAAACTAGTCATATGGTCAAAAGCTTCAGAATCAATTATCCATGGAGTAGAATAGAAACAACATGAAAAGGCATTAGGTGTACTACCTGTTTGTGCTAGAGAAACACTAGGAATACTCGATGGAGAATTGGATTTTAGTAGTTTCAGAAGGTGATCCTTCTGCTCCTTGCTGAAAGGACATGACTCTGATTCATTGACAGTAGCATTGGCCTTGGGATTTGAACGATTGCTTCTCTCTTCGGGCTTGCTGTTCTGCCAACTTTCTGGTTTTCCATGGATTTTCCAGTAGGTTTCTCGAGTGTGGCGCGGTTTGTTACAATAATCGCACTAGACCCGTGGCCTTTCTCCAGGGCCTCGTTGAAAACTAGTTGTTTTATTGGCAGAACCTTCGAACTTCAACAGTTCCGCTATTAGATTTCTTTCCCAACATTACGTGTTGGCGGCTTTCTTCCCTTCGAACTTCAGCAAAGACTTCGCTGATTTTAGGATGAGGAACTCTGCCAATAATCCATCCTCTAACCTCAATCAAACTCTACATTGAGTCCAACAAGAAACTTATAAATCCTATGAGCCTCCATAGTATGTTTGTAATGATTAGCATCATCAGTGGACTTCCATTCATAGTCATTGAACATATCCAAATCATGCCAAAGAAGCTTCAATGAACTGAAGGACTTGGTGACAGATTCTTCTCCCTGCCGAATCTCACCAAGTTTAAGGGTCAATTCATACACTTAGGATTGATTACCCAAATCAGAGTACATCTGATTCACATTATCCCACAATTCTTTAGCTGTGGAGTAGCACATATAATTGGAGTCAGTCTCCTCATTCATGGAGGTCACGAGCCATGTCATCACCATTGAATTTTCTGCATCCCAGGTTGTGTACAGAGGATCCTCCGATGCCAGTGCCACCATGTCTCCAGTCAAGTACCCGATCTTCCCTCTCCCTCTAAGATACATGCGAATGGATTGAGACCATCTTAAAAAATTGCACCATTGAGGCGAATGGTGGTAATCTGAACAGGATGGGATTCGGTATTATGGGTTTGGGTTGTTGGTTTAGTTGTTGGGCTGGAAGAGGAAACAAGTGGGTTTGACTCAAAGGAAACGTCAGACATGGCTATTGGTTAGGAAAAGAAATACGCAGAAAAAAAAAAAAATCGCAAGGGTTTTTTGGGTGAATTAGGGCGGCTCTGATACCATGCAAACAGAATATGAAATGAATATATATATATTTTTTATTCTATTCTATATTTAAAATTGTATACACGGCATCCTCTTTATAGAGGATTTTTCTCAACACAAAAATAGGAAACAACTTAACAACCTAACAATATACAACTGTCTAATAGATTACAAAAAAATAAATCTCCTAATATCTTGTACATTTAAATCTCCTAATATCTTGCTAATTATCTCAGTTGATCCTATCTTTTTCAACAAAAACCAACACCTTAAGTAGTTCCAACTTCTTTAATTCCCTCTCAAAATTTGAGGAGGATGTAATCTTCTCCTCCCGACTCCTCACATCTTTTCTAGCCTTCATATATCTAAGTAGAGCCAAAATCTTCACCTCTTAACCTACTGTCAGAAGTCCAAAATTCCAAAACTTCATTCACACAGAAACTATTTCCCAAACACACTTCTGGTTCCTCATCTTTTTTCTGCTTGATTAGTTGTAATTAACTAAGTATTCCAACTTCCGTAGCTACCTATCAAAACGAGCACTTGTATAAAGGATTCGTTTGTCTGTCACACTTTTTTATGGCTTTTCAATCCCTTATTCAATCACGGTTCAAGTTATAATTTTTTATTGACCCTAATGCTCCTTCATATTGTCTTTGTTTGGCTTCATTTCCTTTAACTCACTCTCTATCATTGCTTTGCCTTTGTTCCTAATTTTCTTCTTTGCTGAATCTTTTTCAATGGTGAAAAAATCAACAATATTGCTTATATTTTCATTGAAATATCTAAAATTTTGGAGTAACAATATATAAAGAGATTAAAGGAAATCTATAGTATTTCCCCATGATATTGGAATATTGCAAAATTTTCCTTGAAATATCAATATTGCTAAAATGAGGGAAATCCAACATTGTGGTCGAAATATTGTTGATATTTTCCAATACTTTGGTGATATTTTGAGAAAAATATTGAAATTTTCCAAAATGACTAATGGAGTTGTTTCCAATGGGAACAATATATGTAATGACCATCTTCCTCTTATGTAGATATTGTCTACTGTAGGTCTAATATGCCCTTATGGTTTTAAAATGTGTCTACATAGTTAAAAGGAGCCAATGTATGCATAGTGCCAAAAACTTATTCTCTTATCCGATGTGGGATATCACAATCACTCCTCATGCAGACACAACATCCTTGTTAAATCTCACGAGATTGCAGGTAAAAAAGATAGACACCTCATGGAAAATCGTGAGGATTCATTAGACCTAGAGTAAACAATATCTACATGGGAGGGAGTGGGCCTATATAATATAGGTCATCATTTTAGTATTCAATGTATTTACTATTAGTTTGGGCATGAACCGACTTCAAGTAGATTAAGGGATTTTTTTTTTTTTATAGGCAAAAAAGAAAATATATTAAAAGTGCCAAAAGAACTAGCACACTAGAGTACACCAAAAGTAGGTTAGGGGAGCTTCTCACTATAACCTCACTTTGATCTTCGATCATCAAGTAGGATAGAAGAGTTGGGCATGTAATTACATCCCTTTATGTTATTGGTCTCTTGATGGATATAGTGGTCAAAGGAACATTAAGTCTCCCAAATGCATGAAAGTATGCCTCCCTTATCCTTGATGCTTTGAATAAGGGAGACAAAAAATGAAAAATAAAAAATCTATATGGTCAAGGAATGAGCTAATGATGTTTATCAAGTTGGCTAATTGATACAAATAACTCATTTCAAGTCTATTCTAGATGTAGACATAGAAGATGATAAGGATTCCTATTTGCATTCAAATTAGGATTCCCATGTCCTTTAAAATTAGGTTTTCTATTCTTATTAAAGTCAACCTTTAATTTAGTTCTAACTCTTATCACTCTACCTTAGTCTTTCAACTAGGATTAAAATTGGGCATTTTGAAAAGAGCTTGAATGCTACTTTTTTGGTTTTAATCCCAAAAAAGGATGATGTAGATGACCTAAGGGATTTTAGGCCTATTAACTTAGTTGGGAGTTTGTACAAATTATTGGCTAAGGTTCTAACAAATAAGCTAAAAAAAGTGGTAGGAAAGGTAATCCCTTCTTCTCAGAATGCTTTTGTTGAAGGGAGACAAATTCTTGATGTAGTCCTTATTGCTAATTAAGCCATTGGCTCTAGGTTAAAGAGTGGTTCTAATGGCATTCTTTGTAAGCTAGACATAGAAAAGACCTACAATCATGGAAATTGAAACTTATTGGCAATTCTAGACAAGATGGGTTTTTGACCATAAGTGGACTGGGTGGATTAATTGGTGTATTTTTACAGTCAAATTTTTTGTTTTAATCAATGGGACCTCTGTAAGTTTTTTCCATATCTCTAGAGGGTTCAAGCAAGGAGACCCTTTGTCTCCTTATTTATTTGTTTTAGCTATGGAGGCTCTTAGCTTTCTTCTTAAGAAAGCTAGGGATAGAGTTTTATTTTAGGTTTCAAGGTGGAAGGTAGAGGTGGCGAGGGAGTGGAGGTGTCTCACCTTTTGTTTGCAGATGAGACACTAATTTTCTATAAGGCTTCTAAGGACTAGTTGTTGCATCTTCATTGGGTTTTGATGTGGTTTGAAGCAATTTTGGGGCTTAAGATCAACCTAGAAAAAAGTGAGTTAATTTCAGTTGGAAGGGTTCTTATTATGGAGGACTTGGTGGACATTCTTAAGTGTAAGGTGAGGTTGTTACCTCCGAAATATCTTGGGTTTTCTTTGGGTGCTACTTTTAAATCAACAACAACTTGAGACTTGGTGGAAAAGAGGGTGCAAAGAAAGCTGGCAAGGTGGAATAGACAATACCTGTCCAAGGGGGGACAATTGACTCTTATCAACAGCTTTGTCTAGCCTTCCCATTTATTTCATGTCCATGTTTTACTATTTCAAAAAGGGTGTGTCGTAGATTGGAAAAACTTCAAAGGGACTTTCTATGAGGCCCTGGGTCTCTTGAAAATAAGCCTCACTTGGGGAGTTGGCTCAAAGTTTGTAAGTCAAAGGTGGAAGGAGGGTTGGGCATTCACAATCTTTCTGTTTTGAACAAGGCTCTCTTAGGTAAGTAGAGTTGAAGGTGTAGGTCAGAAGTAAAACCCTTTTGGAAGAAAGTAATCATTAGGAAGTATGGAGTAGAAGAAGGGGGTTGGTGCTCTTTAAAGGCAAGGGAAGATTGTGGCGTAGGGTTGTGTAAGGCTATAAGAAAACGGTGGGATGCTTTCGGAAGCAAGATCTCTTATGTCATGGACGATGAAAGAAAGATAAGATTTTGGAAGGACATTTGATATGGGGACACCCTTTTGAGGACCTTTTTCCCATCTTTGTTCGCTATAGCCACCTCAAAGGATGCTTGGGTTTGTGATGCCTGGGATCATGTTCACAATGAGGGGCTATGGAACCCGTGTTTCACAAGGAATTTCCAAGACTGGGAGTTAGGTTGTGTTGAAGCATTTTTTTTTTTACGTTTGCAAGGTAATTTAGTGAATAGGGATGTAGATGACAAGGCAGTGTGGATGGCCACGAAGGGTGGCAAGTTTTTTGTTAAATCTTTCTATGATGGGATGGTTTAGAATCTTTCTCGACAACGATCACTTAGAATTCTTGGGCTCCAACAAAAGTGAGTTTTTTCGGTTGGGAAGCAACATGATTCTAACATTGGACATTTTGAAAAGAAGGGGATGGACTTTAGTGAACTGATGTTTTCTATGCAAAGACAAGAAGGAATCTAGCAATCACATCCTTCTTCATTGTTTGAAGGCAAATATGTTATGGCGGTTGGTTTTCTCCTTGTTTGAAGTAGTATGGGTATTGCATACCTTAGTCTAAGGAACGCTTCTTGGTTGGCACAACTGCTCTGTTGGAAAGAGGAGAAAGAAGGCATGGAATGTTGCTTTTCTTTGTTTGTTTTGGACTATTTGGAAAGAGGGGAATAGAAAGATTTTTTTAAATGTTAAGCTCTCAGATCAAGAGTTAAAGTTCTTTTTTTTGTGTAACTTTTTAGATTGGTCTAAAGGGGGTCTAGGGTAAGAGTCCTTCTCTGTGATTGATTGGTTAGGTTTCCTATAAGAGGGATTTCTTGTTTTTTCTTTGGAGTGCACATGCATACTTCTTGTGTGCTTGGTGTAGCCTTTTTTGGCTCTTTATTCTATATTGCTCTTTTGCCTATCAAAAAAGTTAATCATAACAATGTGGATTGTTATTAATTTTGAGAACAATTCAGAAAATTTGTGTCTTTTCTCTATAATTTCTCATTTAATTCCTTTTCTTCTAATCTAATTCCTTTCGTAGTCAAATCTTTTCTATGTAAGAAAAAAAGTGCGTCAATTGTTCTACATCACTAACACTTGACATTCAACCTAGTGTGTAGCCACCTCTAGCACATATGTCCAACAAAGGATCACACTTGGCACCTCTCCTTATGTAAATTCTATCACAAAGGGGATTCAACAAAGCGAAGATAAAATAGAAAAAGAGATTCAAATCCATGACATCATTGAATCAAAGGTTTGATAAAATTTAAGGATAAATGGTGGTTTAACATGGTATCAAAGCTTTGATTATGGAGGTTTTGGATTTGAACCTTTTTAGTTGTTTATTCCTCCATTTTTAGACCCATGTGCACGATGAGGTCGTGTGTGAAGCAAGTTGTTGAGTTCAATCAACTTGACATATTTTTTAGTTTATTATTGTTGAGAGAGAGAGAAAGAAGAAAAACCTTAATTCTCATTCATGTAATATCTACTTACAATTGAGAGATATATATATATACAAGGCTAGGAGTCCTAACTACCATACATGTGACCTATATTAACAAGGAAATATTATATACTATAAATACATTATATTCAACAATTACTAAACAACTTTAGTCTTTCAAAAGAGAGAGAGAGAGAGAAGCAAGAGGCTTGGAGAGTGTGTCACTAATCCTATACAAGAATTCACACATGGTACCATCTCAAATTTAGAGAATCTGGAGAATTTAGGAGAATAAGTTTATTAGTCTTTCTTCTTTTCTTATAGGAAATGGAGCCTTTTGTAGTGCTTCTAAATGTAACTCCCCATTGTTTGCATATGCTAACTTGCAAAGTTTTGGTGGTGAACGGGTCTAATAAACACTGGAAAATCCCCTTAACTCTAATTTGGACCAAAATAGGCTCAATACTTATCAATCCTATCTTGTTGAACTATTAACTTTAGTTTCCAAACTAAAATCCTCAAATTAGTTCCAAAGTGCTTATTGGTAGGATAGTCAATCCCACCACTAATATGCACTAAGTCCACATTGTGACTTCCTAAGCCCTGCTTCTAACTTGAGTAGGTAGATTAGCATTTGGATATCACGGATGATGCCCTCAAGGATAAGTAGAAAATTTGTTAGTAATGACCATTTTAGGGTGAATAATGATGCTTTTGTTGATAACAAGAATGAACTACATCAATTCCCTTTTAAGTGCATATGGTGTCACCTTCATTTGGAGGTAAGTAGGATAACCTCTTTGGTAACCACCATTTGTGGGCATCCATGTCATGGGCATTGGAATTACTTCTATACCTACCATTTGGAGGTAGATATCAATTTCTAGGTATTGTTATATTGTAGCAGAGGAAAAAATTAAAACATCATGAAAGTATGGAGGTGGCAATGGGATGCTTGCCAAAATATAAATGAAATGGAGGTGACGATGAGATGCGCAATCCTAGACAAGAAACATGTGGTGCCATGCTAGTGAAGAATTATCCTAGTGACATGTAATTAAGTTTGAGGTACATGATGTTCTATGATTGGCCAAGTCTAATGATGCCTATGTTATGGACTAGATATGGCCGACAATCATCAGGTCATGTGGAATTAGCATAATAGGACATGAACACATGTTAAACTACCGCTCTCCCCTCATCTACTTGTTTGGACATGTTGGACATGACCCTCTATATATATATTGATAGGTAAAAACCAATAGTAATGAAAAATGTCAAAAAAGAGGTGCACCAAAGTACACACGATGTATATAATGACTGCCAAATAGTGCAAAAAAAAAAGGGACAAAAAAACGAAAAAAATACTCCTTCCCTCAATTCGCACCCATCTAATCAATGAAGTTAAACAAGGACAATAATCTTTCTCCTATAAATAGCTTGGACTAAGAAAACAAGCTACACAAAAAAAAATTTCAGTCTATGATCAAAGAGCTCCACATTCTCAAAAGATCTTCTATTTCGCTCATTCCAAATTATCCAAAAAAACAAAGGCATAAAGGAACAACTTCCCAAACCTTTTTCGGCTTTCTTGACAAAAGATCCATGCCAACCTAACAATCTCTTTGATAGCGGAGTGAATCACCCAAGAGAGAACAGAAATTGCCACAACACCCTTGCCTTGCTACAATGCAAAAGAATGTGGTCAATTGACTCCTCATGAATGTGACACAAGAAACATCTATTGGCTAAAGACTAACGTCTCCGTTGTAACTAATCAAGAGTCAAAGTTTTTCCCCAAGTTGCCTCCTAAGCAAAAAAGGTCACCTTCGGTAGAACTTAAGCCATTCCACACAATACTTGCTGGGAATGACTTTGATCTCCCCTCCTCTAGGCTAGAGACCTAACAGAGAAAGTTCCACATTTTGTCTTCAACCAACACACCTTGTCTTCTCCTCTCTCAACTACCACCTTAAAAAGAAACCTTGCCAAGAAGTGCTCCACAATCTCAATCTCCCAATCGTTTAGATTCCTAGTGAATCTGTGTCCAAACACCTCTTCCATTAGAGTAAGACCACAAGTTTGCCACCCAAATCTCCTTTGAAGTAGCTAAGGCAAAAAGGGATGGAAAAGAAACGCTCAAGGGTTCGTCACCATACCATTTATCCCTCCAAAACTTTGCCCTACTCTCAGTGCCCACAGAGAAGGAAATTCTACTATTAACTATCTCCTACTACTTTCTTATGGCCTTCCATAACCCAACACCATAATTTCTTATGGCCTTCAACTTTCCCATACTTACTACTTATACTTTGTCTCCAATACACCTCCCTTTATGTTGCAAAGCTCCAATTCCACTTGCATAATATGGCCTTGTTCAACGAAGAAAGTCATCTAACTCCTATACCCCCTTTCCTCTTATTTAAACAAACAGTGACCCACTTCACTAGATGAGGTTTTCTCTCTAAGGTCCCTCCTCCCCAAAGAAAGTTCCGTTGAATTTGCTCCAACCTTAACCTCACAAACCTTAGCATTCAGAACAAAGACAAAGTAGACCGACAAGCTAGATATAGTATTCCTAATCAATGTTAGTCTCCCTCCTTTGGAAATATATTGTCGTTTCGACATTGTCCATATTTTATAGAACCCTTCTTCCACTTCATCCCAAGCAGCCAAAGAATTATGAGGGGCACCTAGAGGAAGGCCCAAATAAGAGATTGGGATCACACCCACTCTGCAACTTAACACAAAAGCCAACTCCTCCAAATTCGTCACCTCACAACCAAAATGAGCTTACTCTTGATTAGGTTAATTTTCAAACCTGAAATGGCCTCAAATCACATAACTAGCCAACTTAAGTAGGTCAAATGGGCAATTGATGCCTCACAAAACACCAAAGTGTCATCAACGAACAAGAAATGAGAAACCTACGAACCTTCTCCGACTCTACCATTCACCTTGAAGCTTGATAGAAAACCACCCTTCTTAGCCCTCCTAAGGAGGCAACTAAGATGCTTTCATGGCTAACACAAACAAGTACAATGAGAGTAGGTCCCCTTGCCTCAATCCCTTGGAGCTCTGAAAAAAACCCTGAAGGGGTACCATTCACAATAACAGAGAATTTTGGTGAAGAAATAGAACACAAAGGGAACTTCAATATTACCACACCATGGTTGTGGCCACATCACCACCACCACCAACACTCCACTACTTTGGCTCATGAATAAACCCTTCAAAGTATGTGAACTATCCGTATTGGATGTGACATAGCAAGCGTTTGGATATGTAACTAGTGAGTATGTCCAACAATGAAAAGAACAAATTCCCATAGCAGTGTTAACTAATCTAAGACTCAATGTTTAACATTCTTTCGTAGTTATACTCTTCCATTTGACCCAGAAATAGAATGAGAGGAAATTAAAATTAGATTAGTTGTATCCTTTGCGCTAAGATCCAGAACTTAAATGAATCTGACACTTAAGACACACTTTAGTACCCAACTTGTCTCATGTAACAATTAACATAGGTAGGCACTACCACCGTAATAATTGCCACTAGTGGTCCCAATGGCTGCCATCAGTGCCAATGTGATGGCACACCATCACTGTGACTGCCTCAACACAGCCATTGCCACTATTATGACCACTGTTACTAAAGTTGTCATCACCTCCTTTATCACCATGATCACCATGAGCACCTCCTTTTCTTTAATTGGAATTCAAAATACCACATCTTTCACTGTATCTATTCTTTTTAATACAACATCATGAAGAGACTTTTCAAAGTGAAAATACAGCAGAAACAGCTTGATGGTTTAATGTTTATACATATAAAGAGCATGAAATTGAAAACAATTATAAATGGGCCCTTATCAGTTGAACAAAACTACTGAAGTTAGTGGAGAAAAAGGCTAACACAAACACACATGCACATAAAGAAAGAGAACCACACAAATTCATCATGTAAAATAGAACTGTCAACATCACAAAATTTCGATAAAATTTGGAAAGTGTTTATTAATTGAATATGAAATTTAACCCTTTCAGCTAAGATTCTAACCAGGAAATGAGGGAAGAAAATTAAACCGGACTGAACTTACATGATATCAGGTATCAGTTTGAAACATTTGAAATGGTGAGGAAAAAAAATGGGTCTTCCATCTTCATGTGATTGTCAAATGCCTGTAGTCATGTTTATCCTTGAAGTTCTACATTATACACAGGCAAGTGGCTACTCGTTTTAGTTTGACTCTACATTATATAAGTTGCCATTGCTACTGATTTCCTTAACATGAACAGGACTATAGCTTTTGTTGTTCTTAAACTAATTGATCTTCTTCAATTTGAAGGTGCCTCTTGCTATGGCAATAAGGGTAACATCCTTGCGAGGAACAGTGCGGTTAC
>JBAPGN010002859.1:0-45221 GCA_037355405.1 Vitis amurensis
CTATCATAAGGATAGAAAAAATTTCAAGACATCCATGAAAGCTCACAATCGTCGACATTGCAAGGGGAAAAGGAAAGCTCTCCTCAACCCCACCATAACCTTCAAGACCAATGCAAAAAGAATCAAGGAAAGTGTTGAATTACGACACTTGGGATTGCTATGACAACTCTATGGACCAACCTTCCCATAAAATCATAAGTCAAATGACAAAGTTACCTTAACCCTTAAACATCCACTTCTCTAGGGAAGAAGAGAAATGAATTCCCTTGAACCAAATTGAAAGGATGCCAATTTTGTTGGGACCAGGGGAATTCAGCATGAATGGGTGTGTGAGTGAGATGAGCAAAATTCATCTCTTTTGGGGACATGCTATCAGCTTCATTAATCATGTTTTCTTTAATTTTGATGTTTTAGTTTGAATTCTTAGCTTTAATTTTAAATTTTAATATGTTTTTAAGATGATATTACGTTGTTCATGAGGTAGAAAGCTGAAAGAATGAAATTATGTTGAAACAAGGAAAAGGTTTGAAAAGCAAGCAAAACAGGGGAGAAAAAACCAAGTCTCAGCCATTTTCGCATAACACACCATGTTATGCGAAATTTTCGCATAACACACCCCTTATGCGAAAATGCTTTTGTGGCAATTTCAAAAATGCATGCTCTCGGTCCCTTTCCAAAAATCCCTTATGCGAATTTCACAGGAATGCGAACCTTATGCGAACCATATGCGAATTCGTTTTTGGGACAAATTTTCAAAACCATGCTCTCTGTCTTGGTATTCCACAGGAATGCGAAATTCCATTTCCTCTCTACCCAAGGCCTGTTCTCATCTTCAATGCTAAGGTCTTCTTCATTTCTCTCAACAAATCACCTTAACAATTTTCAGCCCTGTACTTACCAATCCAAAACCTCAAGCTAAGCATTCAAGCCACGTTTTCTTCAAAGAGAACCCATGGCCGCCGGGTAGAGGAGCTCCAATTTTCAAAATTTCTTCATGAAAAAGCTCCAATTTCCAAGCCTATTCACCATTAAAAATCCTTTTATTACCTTAGCCAGCATTTCCCACCCTCAAAAGCCAAAAATTTCCACAATTTGAATGAGCTTCAAAACATCAAGTGGGCGTGTGAATAGTGCAAATGCGAAAATTTCGCATTCCACCATGTGAACATCAAAATGCGAAATTCGCATTACCTTCCCCCATTATGCAAATTTCGCATTCCACCTGTTATTGCGAAATTCGCATAACACCCCCCCTTGTGCGAATTTTTCTCACCACCCTTCCCTTGTGCCAATTTTTGAGCTTCTTCATCCCTACCATCCCCAATCCCAAGCCTTTGAGCCTTGTCCTCAGCTGCTCAAAGTGGGGCCCACTCATCATTTTTGTAAATATTTAGTATAAATTCCTCTCTCATTCAATTTTTGAATTTGAAACAGTGTTACCGTCTCAACTCCCAAGTCCACATTCACATGAGGTACACTTCCTTCCTCCTTATGTCGATCAAAACATGAGACAATGTCATCTCGTTTGGGGGGAAGAGGTGAGGAAGAAAAGTATTCCTATTTTAGTTAGTTATTTTGTTGGTTTTTGCCCTTTTTCAAATTTTTTGTTTCACTCTCTATGGTTGTTAAGGATAATTTCTCAAAATAAAATAGGATAAGTCGAGTTTTAACTTAATTACTTAAGTCTTAGAGTTTGTTTTATGCTTTCAAAGTTGATAATCTATTGAAGCCCTCTTTGATTTCGAACTTATTTCTTCCATTTTCAACGCTTAACACACGTGCACATTAGATCCCGGATTTATATGTAAACCTTCTCACCCTCTAAGCTTAGGAAAATTTTGACTTGTTCATTTACTTAATTTTTTTAATAGTGTTGGGACACCTCAAAAAGAACCAATAGTTTAGAAAGAGAAAAGAGAAAAAGGAAAAAAGAATAAAGAGAAAAAAAGAAAAAGAAAAAGAGAATAAGCTTCTATCTTTCCTTAAACCTAGATGATCCGAAAGGGGTGGCGAAAGCCTTTAAAAACCCGATGCCCTAAACCTTGATGGGCGGAGTCATCGATCCTCTGCTTTGCTACATAGGTGAATTGCGTTAAGTTTAGTGAGAAAAAGAATTCGTGAATAAAGAAGGTGCGTTCCTAACCTATTAAGAGTGGTTTTAATTTTGCCAATGTTTGAGAAAAAAAGCTTAGGTTGGGGGAGAGGAATAGTTGTACCATTACTATATCCGGAACTAATCTCATTAACACTTAGCTATTATGAGAGTTTGATCGGAACCTTGAGAGTAGAGATCTTTATGATACTAATTGCCTAATCTTCACTCTTTGTACTTTGTTAATTTTTATAGCTTTGACAACTCTATTATATTTTGAATCTCATATCTTTAGTCCACATGTGAGATGTTTTTAATCATGCATCCACTCATATAATTTTTTGAGTGATTTGCATGATCCCTTTTGTAATTTATTTATAGTTTACTTAGTTTTTATCTCCTCATTGCTAAGGACTGCAATGAGTCGGTTGGGGGCGTGTGATTACTACCAAAAAGTGCTATTTTGTAGACCTAATTATAATGGTTTAAAAGCACCTTGAAGTGTATCAATTCATTTAAACCCAATAATTCATTAAGTCCTTAGTAATTGGTTTTAAAACCATTTTGTGGCAAGTTACATGTTTTTTAGCAGCTTATGAATCGATCAAGCATGCCAAGATATGGAGAGCTACTTGGACAAGGTAAAGCAAGGATTTTGACGTACAAGCTTGAATTTCAAGTGGAAACACGAGCACAAGCAAAGAGAAGCAAAAGGAAAAAGGCAAGCAAAGTAAAAGAAGTCAAAAATGTAGAGCTGCAGTCTTCTTTTCGCACTTTGGAGCACTTCCGAAGTCCATTTTTAATATGCTATATACCATTTTAAAGCCTCTGAAGTCAAAAGTCCAACGCTTCAAAACCGTGCACGATTTGGAGCGAAATGAGAAGATATGGCCGGAACCAACTGATCCAGTTAGCGAAAAATTTCGCATTCCACCAAGTGTAATGCGAAATTCGCATCAAATCGCATTCAAAGTTCGCATTAATTCGCATAACCCACAGCGAATTTTTGCTCTGTTTTGCCGACTCCACTCTTAGATATTTTCCATTTGTATTTTGATGTAAATTCCTTCCTATCCTTGTAACTAAACCAATCATAAGCGTTTGAAATTGAAAACTATTAAGGGTGGAAATCACCTTTGGACATATAGAGAATATATGATAATTAAGGAATAGTAGAATATATTACGTTACATTTAGAAATTTACAGAGCTTCTCCCGTTCTATTTTCTTAGTAGCCAAACAGCCTTCTAATGGCTTTCCTCAGAGGATGATTGGCTAAAACCTTGTAGTCTCAAAGTATGGAGTTATTATGGCTTGGAATGCAATCCCATGGAAATTTCTCCACCCGGAAGGTAAGTAGACGTTTTTCAATTAAAGGTTCAATGTATGCAAAGTATTAGTTTTTATTTCCTTGGACCAACTTCCAAGGCCAATACTTGATAAGCTTTTGGATTTCTATCCATTAGTTAATCTCCTACGAGCTATTGGAAGGTGAGTTTTTCAAATTCCCAATTTGTATTAATCCATTAAACCAATTCACATGGCCATGAAAGGGTGAGTTTATCACTCTGGAAATGATTTATTGCCAATATTTGGTAAGCTTTGGCTTTAGACCATTAGTTATCTCTTACGACCATTCAAAGAAGTCTAAGGTGACATAACCATTAATGAGTGAAATTCACTACCATCTATTTTTCATTTTAAAGATTAAAACTTGATTGCAAATCCATTACCGGTCGGGAGCAAGCATCACCATAGTTGCAACCCCAACGCTGAGAAGCCTTATCTGAAGATTTCAATTTGCATAAGAGCCAGAGCATAAGCTTATCCTATCTTTGAAGAAATTTTTTTACACCCTTCATTTAGTCTTTAATGTTAGCTTAGATTAGTTTTAATCTTTCATAAAACATTTCATCTCTTTTAAAGCTAACATCCATAAAAAATCACCTATTTTCCTTAATTGATATCACTTGTGTTTGCGGAAAACCCTTCCCAGGGAACGATCCTAAACCATATGCCTATAGTAGCTTGGCTACTTTAGATAATAGTATCAAGATAAATTTTTGATACGCCTTTAAAGCTAATCTACCATGAGTCGCATCAGGAGGTAGCTAGGAAAGTCTCCCAAGGAAATTGGTACATTAGTTTGCTTCCATTCACAAATGGGATCATACAAGCACAACAATCCACAGGGATAGTTAGAAGTGTCCCACTTAACTAGAACATCCTCTATCACCCTCTTGATTGAACTGACCTGTCAAGCTAAGGAGAGAGTATGGATGTGGCTTCAAATTCCTCCAAGTCCCAATTGTGTACACAGATATGGAGGCAAATTCCACTTCGCCCCCAAGTCTAGTAAAGCTTTCTCCACATGTGTCCCTCAATGTTGACTGAAATGGTGGCATCCCGGATCTTTTGTGTACTTTAACTGGAGACTTACTCTGAATGATAGCACTTACTTGCTCAGTGAGGAATCCATCTTTGTCACATGTAACGCTCTCTTTGACCGTGCACAGTCCTTTAGAAACTTGCATAGTGGGACTTGCTTGATCATACAAGTAAGGTATATCTCACCTTCACTTGTCTCAAACTTCAAGAATTCTGGGAATGAATCTTATTCCTTCTTTCCATGTAAAGCTTGAGAAAAGGGGGAGGCATATGTTCTTTCATCATATCCTCTTAATCCACGTATCCTTGGCTCTTCTTCAAATGCTTGACTTGATGCACTTTCTTCCCACTCTTCTCTTCTGTATTACCTCTTTAACCAAGGTTATTCTTGACATGAGTTCTCATCTTGCCCAATTAGCGTTGTTGATCAAATCTTTCCACTCCTTAAAGTGATACAACTTTAACCTTCCTCAACTTTGAAGACTCCCCCCTCTTGGGGTCAACTTCATGACACCCTTGGATTTTGGTTGGTTGAGAGGGAAACTTCCCTCTCATTCACAGTGTTGAGGTTGGTAAGCCATAAGAGAATGGATATTGAATATTATCTATTGTTCTATGAGATAGAATCATTTTGCAATCCCTCCATTCTCTACCATTTGAGACTCTCAACATTTTCAATCCTTTTATGAATGAGTGATTGCCTTGTTCACCACAAAGTCACCCATGACTTTACTTAGGTTCACAATGGCTTTGCTCCACTGAAGAGGTTTGTTGAGGTGCTTGGGTTGGGCTTGTGGTGGTATGGAGGTGGTCTTGGTTTCCAAGAAAAATTTGGATGGTTTCTCCAGCTTGAATTATAGGTGTTTCCATAAGATGCATTGTGTTAGGCCTAAATTGCCCCACACATTGGCTTGATCACCTAACATCTCCCTCACAGCTGGCATGGTTGGGCACTCATCTACCAACATGATCACATGATTGGCAAATGGTGCATGCATGGCATGGGCTTGGGTCTCGGAAATGGCTTGGACTTCATGCATATTTTTCAACTCAAGTTCTTCCAATCTCCTTGCTATTGTTGCCACCTTAGCTTTCATGTCCATGTCTTCACTTAATACATACATTCCACCTTTTGGATTTTGGGTTGGTTGGGAGGGGAAACTTCCCTTTCTCTCTTGAGTTGGGCTCATCCCATCCTCTTGACACCTCAGACACATAACTTAAAAGTCCATGGCTTCTTCCGGATTCTTACTCATAAAATCTCCTCCACACATGGTTTCAAGAATTTGCTTCATGGAGGAAGACATCCCATCATAGAAATAGCCTCACCAAGAGCCATGTATCAAAGCCATGATGAGGACAAGCATTGATGGCCTCCATATACCTTTCCCAACATTCATGGAACTTCTCATTTTCTTTTGCAGAAAAGTTTGAGATTTGTCTCTTCAACCCATTGGTCCTATGGGTGGGGAAAAAATTTCTTCAAAATTCGGCCTGAAGATCAACCCAATTCCTTATGCTCCTTGGCCTTAAAGAATTAAGCCATATTTTTCTTTGTCCTTCAAAGTGAAAGGAATAGCTTGAGTTTCATCAAGTCTATTGAAGCTCCTCCCTCTCTAAAGGTATTGCACACCTCCTCAAACTCCTTGATGTGGGCATATGGATTCTCACTCTCCATTCCCATGGAAAGTTGGTAGAAGGGCCACAATATGGGGCCTTATAACCAGCTGCTCAAGAGGAGGTATGATGCATGAGGTGCACTCATCCTTGGTGGGTGCATTCTATCCCTCATGGATAAATATGCATTGGGATTACCCCCTTGACCTTGTTGAGAATTCTGATCCTCTGGTGGAGGGTCCATTGATGTTAACACAAATATCCAACTCTGTGTCTTGAGGATTCTCAATCCTTACTATCTTCCCTCTTGGTCCCGAATCCAATAGGGCATGCAAAAGTTACTACCTACCTGAAATAAAACAAAAACAACAAAAACAAAAGAAACCTAGAAAAAGTTAAGGTTAGAGAGAAAAATGAAAATAAACCTAACAAAAATAAAATGAAAGGAAATGAAGTAGTGAAAAAGGAATTCACCAAACTTGTGATGGAAATCACAAGTAGCCTCTAAAAGGTTGCATCACTGTAAAGTGGCACCATCCCCAGCAACGGCGCCATTTTGATTCGCATGTAACTCCAAATGGGTCATTTAATCAAAAACATTTATAAAACCTATGACCTCATAACTAACGTAGCAAAAGCTACTATAGTATAGTGGTTCTAGGGTCGAACTCTGGGATGGGTTTTCATTCTACCAGTGATATAATCAAAATTAGAAATTGTATTAATGATTTCCTTAATCAAAAACTTAAAGTTTAAAAGAAAATAAAATTTGTTTTGAAAGTGTTTGAAACTAAACTAACATAAACTAATTTAGAAATGGAAGAAAGAAAGTCTCCCGGAGCTAAGGATTGCTAGGATCAAGTTCAGAATAGAAAGTGGAAAATTCCGGATTTTTCTCCTCGCATTGGGGATTAACCTAATAGTTATTTCCCGAGACCGGTATGGGTTTGACAATGAAGATTTAATCCATAATAGGTCAATAGAAATGTAGTCAAGGTCCATTAATGGCTTAAGACACTATGGGTCTCAACCTTGAATCACTTTCCAATGACTCGTACATGGATAACTAATGGGACTAATATGAATCTAGCAATAAGCATCCATAAAGACCTGAAGCTTACCATGTATTGGTCATTCAAAGTGATTCTAAGGGTTTAAAGCAAAACTTTGGATTTAGAAGCCATTTATGAATTCCAACTACCTGAATTTAATGCACGGGAGCTTTCCACCTTTTCATCTGGACTTTTCACCTAGCTTCCTTTACTCCAAGAAACCGAAAGTTAGCCTCTCATCCTCTGAGAAAACATCCTCAGAGGTTGTTTGGCTTCCAAGAAAAAGAAAATAGTAGAGAGAAAATGGAAAACGAGAGAGCTCTGTAAAAAATGTAAGTGTCAAACGTAATACGTATATTTTTCAAGAGAATTTCCACCCCTTATATAGTCTTTACAAAAGCAAAAGCTTGTGATTGGTTAGTGTACAAGGATTAGGAAAAGGGAAATTACATCAAAAATTACATAGGAAAATATCTAAAGTGGAGTCGGCAAAACAGAGCACGCATGGGGTGTGCGAACTTCGCACACCATTTCGCACAGCTAAAGGGGGTGTGCGAAATTCTCGCACACCTGGGCAGTTGTCTTCTGAAGGCTATATCTTCCTTCGTTTCAGCTCCAAATCATGGCACGGTTTGAAGCGTTGGATTCTGACTTCAAGAGCTTTAAAATGGTATTATAGTATGTAAAAATTGGACTTCGGTAAGTGCTCCAAAGTGCGAAAGAAGACTGCAGCTGCCTACATTTTGATTTTTCTTCACTTTGCTTCTCTTTGGTTTTCTCCTTTGCTTGACTTGTTTTAACGATCCAAAAGCTGTCAAAACATTAAAACTAGCCACAAATATGATTAAAAGACATTGCTAGGTCCTTAACATGCCAATTGGACTAAAGATGGAGAACTACTACACCAAAAGTGCTTAAAACATAATGCATTAAAGGTGTAAAATAGCACTTTTTGGGTAGTAATCAGTAAAGCATGTCATCTCCCTGTGGAAGTTGAATACAAAGCTTGGTGGGCAATAAAGAAGTTGAACATGGATTTGATCAAGGCAGGAGAAAAGAGATATCTAGACCTTAATGAGATGGAGGAATTAAGAAATAATGCTTATATCAATTCCAAAGTTGCAAAAACAGAGGATAGAAGAAGTGGCATGACCAACTCATCTCCAACAAGGAATTTCAGGAAGGGCAAAGAGTTTTGCTGTATGACACAAGACTCCATATCTTCCTGGGAAGCTCAAGTCAAGGTGGATTGGCCCGTTCGTTATTCACTGAGTATATTCCAATGGAGTGGTGGAATTATTGGATTCCAATGGCAAGGACAGCTTTAGAGTCAATGGATATCGTCTCAAGCCATTCATGGAGCCATTCAAACTAGAAAAGGAGGCAATCAACTTCCTTGAGCCTCAAAAAGCCTAAGCGAAAAAGGGTTTGCTGGACGTGGTTTTACCACAGTCCAAAAATTTTTGTAAATTTTGTAAATTTCAAGTTTTTTCCATACATTTGATCTTAGTTTTTGATCTTAAATCATGTTTTTAGGTGTGTTTTAATTTTTTGAATGATCCCAAGTGGAAGAAAATTTCAGAAATTAAAGAAAAAATTGGGTCGAAATCGGAGCCAGAAAACAGAGTTAAAAACAGAGAAAAAAGAGCTTGCGAAATTTCGTTAGGCTAAGAAAACTTCTGCGAAATTGAGCATTTTGTTGCCAAAACCATTCCGCAACACTTTGGATTCTCTCAGAGAATTTCGCAATGCGAAAGCGAGAATGGCACACGAGTGCCATTTCGCAGCACAAGAGCATCTGTTTCGCAGCTGCGAAGCGCATTGCGAAGAGGAAAAGCCTGATTTCACAACAAAAGTCCCATTCCGCAGGGTGTTTCGCAATTGCGAAAGTGATTTTGGCACACGTGTGCCACTTCGCAGCACAGTAACATTAATTTCGCAGCTGCGAAACGCATTGCGAAGTTGCTGCGAAAATGACATTTTGCTGCGAAATTGGCATTTTGCTGCGAAACTCAAACTGACCCTTACTCTTCCGTTTTTCCTATTTATACCGGTCATTTGAGCTGCAAAAAGGGTTTTAAAATCAGAGTACCCCATTTTCGCAAGCTGTTCATCTTCTTCAGTGAGCCTCACCGTCCAAGCCTCCGGTCATCCTCTCCGATCAGCAACGTCGGCCAAATTTCGGTAGCCCGAAATGGAGCGAACACGAGGGGCTAAGTCTTCATCTCCTTCGAACCGCAAAAAGAGTCTGCGAAAGGAGCAAGTTCCAGATCCTGCTTCAAAGCCTTTGCCGTCAAGACCAATTCCTCCCCCGGTGAAGCCCGCGCTGCCAAAGCCGCCGGCAAGACGATACCTTACCAGGTCAGGAGGTCGGCCACTACAAAAGAGGCCAAGGGTTGAGAGCTCAGAACCCATCGATTTGACTGAGCAGTCCCCAGAGCCGTCACCGGTTTCATCTCCGGTATCCTCACCAATTTCATCTCCAGTATCTTCTCCGGTAAGTTCGCCAGTTCAGTCGCCGGTGCCATTTCCGGCGCCGCAAGAAAAATCTCAGGAGCCTTAAGCGCCACTTCCCGAGCCCCCAAATTCCAACTGAAGTAGCTCCAGAAGAAGTGATCAGGAGGCCAATGCTAACTCAGCCCCCAATTGAGGGAAATTTGGATTGTAGAGCTCGGCCATTCCACTCCGAGCTATGCTTTGACATAGTGGCATTCCAAGTGAGGCCGGAGCTTGCCCAATCATTCCAGCTGCTGAGGAGGTACCACATGGAGCACTTGCTGACTCCGAGAGATTTTTTCTACCCCCGGATAGCCATGGATTTCTATCAATCCATGACAACCAACCAGGTCAGGGATCCAACCTTAATTCATTTCACTATTGATGGGAGACATGGCATATTGGGAGCATGCCATATTGGTGAAGCCCTACAAATTCCCTATAAGCCAACCCAATTCGATAATTTTAGAGCTTGGGCCAATCCTACTGAGCTGGAAATGGTGCGCACCCTTTCCAGAGGAGCTGCAAATCGATCACATTTGTTGAGGGGGGAGCTACCTCCAGTCATGTTTCTGATTGATGCGTTTTTGCGTCATAACCTCTATCCATTGCAGCATTGGACTCAAAGAAGAGGAGTCCTCTTAGAAGCTCTTTACAAGATGTCAGAAGGATTTTTCTTTGGGCCTCATCATCTGATCCTGACAACCCTTCTCTATTTCGAAGAGAAGGTTCACAAAAAGAAGCTGCAGAGAGCTGATTGCATTCCCCTCCTCTTTCCAAGGCTGCTATGCCAAATTCTGGAGCATTTGGGATATCCTTCTGAGCCCCAGCTGGAGAGAAAGCGCATTTGCCGTGAGCCATTCACTCTTGATAAATGGAACAACATGACGGCCTACAAAGTTGATCAGCCTGAGCAGCCTCAACCAGCTGCAAGGAGAGCATCTCCACGACATATACCTAAGGGTATAACAGTTGCTGCTCCTGCCTTTCCTAGAGCTCCACCAGCTGCTCCAGCTTCATCTCAGCCATCCACATCAGCTGAACCGAGGATGGCCATTCCTATATCTGAATATCGAGAGTTGTGTCGTGCATTGGAGACTCTTACAGCTTCTCAAAGCAGTCTTGCTCAAGAGATGGCAGCCATTAGAGCATGCCAAGAGCAGATGTTGGCCACTCAGGCTCAACAAGTTGCCATCTTAAGGCAGCTCCAAGTTCATTTCGATCTGCCACTAGCTGTAGAGCCCTCCACTACTACTCCAGCAGAGCCACACTCTCATCCCTCAGAGTCTCATCCTCCAGAGCCCCAAGCCCCAGCTGATGCACCTACTGAAGAGGTAGATCCATCTGCCTAGCCCTAGCACCACCCACTCATCAGACTATTATATATCTAATGTTTTTATGTATTTCGTTTTTTTTAGTTGAAAAGAAATCCCATTATTTTGGTACTATATTTGGGATTGCTTGTGTTACTTGTCTTTTGCATTGTAATCAAATGAACTCAAAGTAATACAAGTTGAATATTTCTTGTTAATAGTTAGCATTAAGTTATCCTTATTTCATTTTCTCACATATTCTATTCTTTTTGAAACATGTGGTTTCCCCAATCAATATTCGAATTTGATATCAGCCAGGAGGTACCACTTCCTCCCTTTAAATACAGTCACTCATATCACATTGAGGACATTGCTCAGTTCGGTTGGGGGGAATGAGGAAGGAAGTATGCTAAATCTTTTTGGTATTGCAATTATATTGGTTAATTAGTTGTAGTTTTTACTTTTTACTCTTTTTACTCTATTCTCCATGAATTTTGAGGAAAAATTTTCAAATTTAAACAAGAGAAATTGAACTGTTGTTTTTTCACTTGACTTAGAGTATGGAATATGCTCACTAAAGTGGTTCAATTGTTGAAACTTCTATTGAAATTGAATTTAGTTCTTCCACTTTAAGCTATTCACACATTGTACACATTAGATTCCGATTATAACATGAAAAGCTATTTCCCTCTTGACTTAGGATAATTTTGAGACTTGGTTTATTTGACCTCATTTGATAAAAATTGAAACACCCTGCAAAAGGCCAATGAGCCTTTGAAATAAAGAAAGTTGTTTGCTTGCCTTGGAACCCGAGCAAGGTCTGAGGGGTATATGGTGAAAATCTTTAAAGCCTGGTGCCCTAAGCCTCAATTGGTTGGGAGTCACCGACCTCAATGCTCGTTATAAGGGTGAATAGGTAGAGTTAGCATATGGTAGATGCTTGGGTATTAGAAATTCATTCTTAAAAGTCCGGGGAAAAATCCGAGGAGTTAGTGGTTGAAAGATCCTTAAAGCTTGGTGCCCTAAACCTTAATTGGTTGGGAGTCATTGATGGACCCCCATTACATGGACAAGTCAGAAAGAGTACCCCATAAAACTGCCTTAAAAAAAAAAAAAAAACAAAACAAAAAAAAAAAAAGTGTGTTCTTTTCTTATTGATTATGGTCAGTTTGCTAAGTATTGAAAAGAGATAAGTTGGGGGGAGAGATTAGTTTAGCATATTATTCTCGGAAGCTAAGGAACCAATACACATAGATTTTTGTGGAAGATTAAAGTTTGGTTCTTAGAAAGTGGAAATGATTTTAAAACTTCAGTTTGCATAATGCATTCCCTTGATTGACAGTGTTTAACATAGTTTGTTATAACTCTTGTTGAAATTTGGGTTTGTATTTCTTTAATGCTTCATGTGAGAATTAGATCATCATGCCACTTGAGAATTATTTTCTTTCAGCATGATGTTGTAAATTTTAGATTAGTTTGCTATTTATTTTCTTTTTTTCTCTCCTATATTGCTAAGGGACTAGCAATATGTCGGTTGGAGGGAGTGATTACTACTCAAAAAGTGCTATTTGATAGCCTATAATTAATCCTTTTAAACACTTTTGAGCAGTAGTTTAGGCATTTTAACTCAATTGGCATTTTAAGGATCCTTTAAAGCAATTTTAATCACTTTGTGTAAGTTTTGGTGTTTTTGTTAGTAATTTGATCACCAAAGAAAGTCAAGACTGAGGAGAGCTATGAGGAATCTTGGGCAAAGCTTAGAAGTCATTTTCCAAGAGTAAATCCGGATTGCAAGGAGAAAAAGCAAAGAGAATCTGCCATTAAGCATATTCTTGATGACGGTCATAGCAGCCACTTTTGGAGTACTTTATGAAGTCCAAATGATGCATGTTATATACCATTTCAAATCTCAGGAAGTCAACAATCCAATGCTTCAAACGCTGTGCAATTCGGAGTTAAAACGAAGAAGTTGCAGTCGTTCCAAGCCAATCACTCCGAGCTGAAGGAAGCATTTTGTAAAGTGCTGCGAAATCACCCTTTTGTTGCGAAGTGATTTCGCAGCCTTTTTATACAGTAGGGTGTATCTCCTTCTGAAGTTGCCCGACATATACCACGAGAGGGAAGCTAGGAGCCTCAAGGTGGAAGCCAACTTCGCAGCCCTGCGAAGATAGCTTGGTGTTGCGAAATTATTTCGCAGCCCTCTTGAGTGTCTGTGAAATCTCGCAGACACCATTTTCTCCTGCGAAATGGTTCCTGAAGCCTCCCGATATTTTCTACCGACATTGGGATATATTTTCCATTAGATTTTTGTTGTCTAAATCCCAAAATACTCCTTGTAAGCTACCAATTACAAGATTCCTTAGCTTTTAAGTTAGTAAAAAGACTAAATATCTATGTAATAATTAGTTTTATATTATGTTCATATATATACCTTTCGGGAGCCTGTTCTCGGGGAGGAGATCCTTCTGTAAAGTTTGGGTAAGCAAGTAAAGTTTAGTTCTTTCTACTGCCTTACCTCCTCACTTTGTATTTTTATTTTTATACTAAGTTATGAACTCTCTGAGGAGTTTTCCCCAGAGAATGAGTAACTAAACCTCTAATTCCTTGGAGCTAAGGTTGCCGGGGAAGGTTCCAAGTGCAAGAATGCAAAGCTTTGTGGTTTTAGCTAGTAATGAAGAGGAAGTGAAATCCTTTAATGATTTCTATGTTTTTAGTTAACTTAAAACACCTTGGAGTCACCTGGGCCAACACTTGGTAAGGCAAGTGATTTCCAACCATGGAAATGCACTAGTTTACCCCTTGCGAGCCTCTGGTAGGTGACTTCAGGGTAGGATTTTCTAGAATAGCCAACACTTGGTAAGCTTTTGGACTCCTAGGAGACATCCATTAGTTATCTCTTGCGAGCTTTTGACGGGTAATCCAAGGTTAAAGATCACCTTGAATGGTTAAGGCTTAGTGAGAGGCTTAAACCATTGCAAGTTGCATCAGTGAGAGAATTAAAGTGAAATCTAATTGAAGGATGTATCTGTACAACACCGGTTAGAGAATTGACTATATGTTGAATCTCTAATGCGAGGAAATGAACCATCTGACCGGAGCTATGTCTTTTGCATGAGGAACCACCCCAGTGAACCTAATTCTTCAAGGAATGCTTTTCTTCCTAAGTTATTCCAAAAATTTGTTGTGTTAGTTAGTTTAAGTCTAAACCTTTACCAATCAAAGTTGGTATTTTATTTCTCAAGCTAACCTTGAAATGAAACAAGACCAATTCACTTAGAATTGGTATCATTGATAACTTGTTAATCTTTCCCAGTGGACGATCCTAGAGCCGCTATACTATAGTAGCTTTTTCTTTGCTACCCTAGTGTATGGTGTTATAGGTTATAAATTTTGTTGATTACTCCCTCAATCAAGGAGCACCAGTTGGACACGAATCAGCTGATACACCAACTAGGCATGAATTAGATGGGCTCACATATGTCTGTCAATCTGGCTATGAAACGACTGATGTACTATAATCTGCCCAAAAAACCTCTAATCTCTTTCTCAGTCCTTGGCACAGGCATGTCAAGTATGGCTTTGATTTTATCTGGGTCGACCTCTATGCCTTGCTCACTGACCATATTTCCCAATAGTTTCCCAGAAGTCACTCCAAATGTGCACTTCTTGGGATTTAACCTCAATCTAAACTTTCAGATCCTCTCAAAGAATCTCTCTAGAGCCTCTAGGTAATCTGCTCTGCCTCGGGATTTCACAATCATATCATCCACATAAACTTCAACATCCCTATGCATCATGTCATGAAACAAAGTAGTAGTGGCCCTCTGATAAGTGGTTCCTGCGTTCTTCAACCCAAATGGCATAACCTTGTAACAGTAGGTACCCTACTAAGTAATAAAGGTTGTCTTCTCCATATCCTTTGGAGCCATCAAAATCTGATTTTACCTTGAAAACCCATCCATGAAAGACAACATTGAATGGCCTGCAGTGCTATCAACCAATAAATCAATGTGTGAGAGGGGAAAGTCGTCTTTAGGGCTGACTTTATTAAGATCTTTGAAGTCAACACAAACTCTAACTTTGCCATCCTTTTTGGGAACTGGGACGACATTAGCCAACCACTCTAGATACTCAACCACTAATATGAATCCAACACTAAGTTATTTCTGAATCTCCTATTTCACCTGCAGACTCCAACATGGATGTAACCGTCTCAATTTCTGCTTAATCGGTCTGGCATGTGGTAGGATAGGTAAGTGGTGTTGAACTATAGAGGGATCAAGACCAGGCATGTCCTCATAAGACCCTGAAAAGACATCCAAGTATGACTTGAGTAAATGAATAAGTCTATCTCTCTCATCTATAGATAGAGGTGAACCAATCTTCAACTCTCTAGGCTGATCCTCTGTGCCAAAATCAACAATCTCAATATTCCCTATAATAGGTGAAACTCTCTCATCCACGGGATCAGAGTCATGATCAGAAGAGTCCTTATCTGGATCGGGTCATGCAACCTCATCATCTATTTCAAATATTTGTGAAGTGGGTGAGTAGGGTGCAGATATAGAGGTACTATCACAAGAGGTAGGCGAATACTAAAAAAAATACTCAAATCCATAAATGAAGCAACAGAAACATCGTTAGAGTGGGAGACAAATCCCAATAAAACATCAAAAGAAAGAGGTGGGTCCACAAGGTCGGACGCTCCCTCAACTAGGCTAACAGTGTCCTCAAACAAACTACTATCACCCTCTAGAAGCTTTGGAATAGAAATAATCTGGGTCCCCTCAAGAACCTCAATGGTAGACACCCCAAACATTTCAAATGGTGAAACAGGTTGAAGCTGAACAATGCTAGTAATCTGGCTCACGGTCATCATGTTCATCTCATCTCAGTACTCATCATGGGGAACAACTCCATCAATCATCTTAGTAGGATCAACAATCACTCCATCATCAGTGATCTCCTCTAGAAAGCATAGAGACAACATGCTAGCTCAATCTGGAGACGTAGGAGTAATTGCCATAGAAACAGAAGTGCCAAGAGCCCCATCACTCAACAGTAACTGGTAAAATAGATGTTGGAGCTCAATCTCTCTATCTGTATGAACCGCACTATGAATCTCCTCTATATGGGGTCAAATCTCTGATCCTCTGACAAAGTAGTCGGCCAAACTCATCCTATAGGGTCGAATAGAATAATCAAATGGTGTATGGGATAAACAAGCCCTTACCCTCTTCTTGCGTAGTTGTGCCATGTAACGGTAATCGACCTCGGTAGGAATGGACCTAAGTTCAAATGTCATATCATGGTCAATGGCAGCTATAAACTCGTTGGGTCCCTGTTTACATTGTCCTAACTTCATGCCAGGTAGAAAAGTCATACCCCTCATCATATCAAGAACCATTGTGCTGTTGTGCTGATCAAAAGACATAGCTACAAAATCTCTGCAAAAATCCTCGATCTCAAGAGTTTGTATCTCATCAAAATTAAACCCAATAAGAAATAGGTCATCCTCATTGTGACTGATCTGAAGTACTGGCTCAAAAGAGGCAAACATATCTCTGGTAAACCGTACTGTGATGACCTGCTGATTACTACTCAAAAAGTGTTATTTTGTAGCTTGTAATTAACTCTTTTAAACACTCTTGAGTAGTAATTATTACCTTTTAACTCAATTGGCATGTTAGGGACCCTTGCAATCGTTTCTAATCAAATTGTGTTAAGTTTTGGTGTTTTTGATAGCTTTTTGCTCACCAAAGCAATTTAAGAATGAGGGAGAGCTGCATATAGTTCATGGCAAAGCTTTTGGAAGCTCAAATTCATGAAGAACCAAGCTTTGGAGCTCCATAGCCTTTGCCAAAGTCGTTCAAAGTATGCAAGGAAAGAACAATGGAGAAGAGGAAAACAGAGTGAAGAAAACAGAGGACAGAAGCTACAGTCTTCTTTCACACTTTTGGAGTACTTCCCAAAGTCTATTTTCTACATTCTATATACTATTTCAAAGCTCATGAAGTCAAGAATCCAACGTTTTAAACCGTGTACGATTTGGAGCTGAAATGAGAAAGATATGGCCTTCACAAGACAACTGCATCCAACTAAAGGACAATTTCGCACCTTGCGAAATTGGAACTTCAACGTGCGAAATTTAAAGCCTACCTTGCGAAATGGAAATGGAATACAGCCGCACATTCACGGTGAAGCCCAACATGCGAAAGTGATTTTGCAACTTGCAAACTTGGATCTCAATGTGCAAAAGTGGATTCTAAGTTGCGAAATCAACTTGAGAAATTGTCGCAAGTCACCATGCAACGTGCGAAACTGGGATATTTGTGGACCAACTCTTTTAGATCTTTTCTTCAGATATTTTTGTATAAATTTCCATTCTTCTCCTTGTAATCCACCAACCATAAGATTTCTTAGCTAGGAAGGTTGGAAAAACTTCTCTATATATATTTCCTTGCATCCATTGTAAAGAATATTGATCATTATATAGAATATACAGAGCCTTGCTCTGTTTTTCCTTCTCTTTCATTTTCATTTTCTTGCTAGCCAAACATTCTCTGAGATGTTTTCTCAGAGGATGAGTGGCTAGGCTTTTTGTTTCTTGGGTGAAGGAAGCTAGGTGAAAAGTCCAGATGCAAAAGTGGAAAACTCTCGTGCTTTAAATACAGGTAGTTGGAGTTCCTTAGAATCACTTTGAATGGCCAATACATGGTAAGCTTCAGGTCTCTGTGGATGCTTATTGCTAGATCCATATCAGTCCATTAGTTATCATGTACGAGCCATTGGAAAGTGGTTCAAGGTGAAGACTCATAGTGTCTAAAGCCATTAATGGAACTTGACTACCATTTCTATTGACTTTTTATGTATTAAATCTTCATTTTTAAACCTATACCGGTTCGGGAAATAACTATAGGTTAAATCCCCAATGCGAGGAGAAAAATCCGGAATTTCCCACTTTGCAGTTGGCACTTGATCCTAGTAACCTGAAATCCCAAGAAACACCTTTCCTTCTAATTTATTTCTAGTTAATTTTAGTTACTTTATGTTAGGTTAGTTTAAAACCAAACCTTTTTCATTCAAACATCTTTATGTTTTCTTTTAAAGCTAACCTTGAAATGAAAAGGGCACCAATTCATCTTTGAATTAATATCATTTGTGAAGTGAAAACCCATCCCAGTGAACGATCCTAGAACCACTATGCTATAGTAGCTTGGCTACTTTAGTAATAGTATTTAAGGTATAAATTTTGTTGATACGCCTTTAAAGCTAAGCTAGCATGAGTCGAATCAAATGACGCCGTTGCCGGGGATGGTGCCACTTTGTAGTGATATGATCTTTTGAGAACACTTGTGATCTTCATCACAAGTTTGGTGATTTTTCTTTTCTTTTACTAACTCTTTTTTAATTGTTCTTTTTCTTTATTTATGTTTTAGTTTACCTTTCAACTAGTTTTAGTTAGTCTTAATTTTTTTTAGAATTGTTTTTCTTTTGTTTTCTCTGTTTTTTATTCACAAATTGCTAGTTGTGCATGCCATATTGAATACGAGATAACAGAGGAAGCCATGAACTTCATGAGTTATGAGCACTTGGTGGAAAAGTTTCCTACCATTCCAGCCGTGAGGGAAATGTTTGGTGATTGCAACACCTACAATTCCAATTGGAGGGACCATCCAACTTTCTCATGGAAACCACAGCCACCTCAGTACAAGCAACATGTTTAAGCAACTCATCAATCCTCGAACCTTGAACAAGCTATGGTGAATCTTAGCAAGGTCGTGGGAGACTTTGTTGGAGCTCAGAAATCCATCAATGCTCATCTCAGTCAAATAATTGACAGTGTAGAGAGTTCATTGAACAAAAGGATGGATGAAGTGCAAAATGATCTATCTCAGAAGATAGATAATCTCCAAGATTCAATCTCAAGGTTTGCCAACCTCAACACAGTGCAAGAAAAAGGAAACTTTCCTTCTCAACCTTATCAAAATTCCAAGGGCATCCATGAAGTGGAGGCTCAAAAGGGAGAATCTTCAATGGTGAAGGAAGTTAAAAAGGTTATCACTTTGAGTAGTAAAGAGGTTGATTTGGCCACATCCAAACAAGAGCATGAAACAGAGAAAAAGAAGAGGGAGGAAATTAAAGGAAAGAGAAAGGGAATTGTTTCCATTGCCATCATACAATGCAAATCTCTAATGAAGGATGCTAACTTCATATGGGATCCGGGCAAGCTGAAACAGGACAACATTTTTTTTTATGGACTTAGTCTTTCTAAAGACTAGCTAGTCCATATCTTTTTGCTTTATTACTTGTTTTAATTTTGATTTCAATGCTTTAATTTTAATTAGTTTTGATTTAACATAAGTTTTTGGATGATCATTGCAGGAGGGATTGCAAAAATGATGAAAGAAAAGGAAGAGAAGAGAGAATTCTGGCCATTGATTCCATTGCCACTTTCGGGACATATTTGGAGCACTTTCTGGAGTCCATTTCATACATACTATATACCGTTTTGAAGCTTGGGAAGTCAGGAGTCCAACGCTTCAAACGGTGTCCAAATCGAAGTTGAAACGAAAAAGTTATGGTCATTGCAAGAAAACTGCACCGAGCTGAGCGGGAATTTCGCACACCTCAATCCAAGGTGCGAAAATTTTCGCACCGTGCGAATCACTCTCCTGGCACACGAGTGCCATTTTGCACACCCCAAACCAGTTTTTGCACCGTGCGAATCAAGGTGCGAAAATTTCGCACACCACTATTCAAGGTGCGAAATTCTCAGTCCAAGGTGCGAATTCTCTAAACATCAGTTTCGCACACCACTATTCAAGGTGCGAAAATTTTCGCACCGTGCGAAACACTCTCCTGGCACACGAGTGGTATTTCACACACCCCAAGCCAATTTTCGCACCGTGTGAAACAAGGTGCGAAAATTTCGCACACCACAATTCAAGGTGCGAAATTCATTCCAACGTGCGAATTCGAGTGCGAAAATTTTACTACAGTTGGACACATTTTTGAAGCACTTCCTGGAGCTCAATTTATGCATATGATATGTCGTTTTAAATCTTGGGAAGTCAGGAATTGATTGCTTTAAACGGTACATGATTTGGATTTGAAATGAAGAAGTTATGGCCTTTTGAAGACGACTGTGCAAAGCTGAACGGAAATGTTGCAGCCGCACCTCATTTTTGCTACTGTTGGACACATTTTTGAAGCACTTCCTGGAGCTCAAATTATGCATATGATATGTCATTTTAAATCTTGGGAAGTCAGAAATCCATTGCTTCAAACGGTGCATGATTTGGATTTGAAATAAAGAAGTTATAGCCGTTTGAAGACGACTGTTGAAAGCTGAACAGAAATATTGCAGCCGCACCCCATTTTGCTACTGTTGGACACATTTTTGAAGCACTTTATGGAGCTCAAATTATGCATACCATATATCATTTTGAATCTTGGGAAGTCAGGAATCCAGTACTTCAAACGGTACATGATTTGGATTTGAAACGAAGAAGTTATGCTGTTTGAAGACAGACTACGCAAAGCTGAGCGAAAATTTCGCACCTTGAAATCCAAAGTGCGAAAAATCCTTTCCAAGGTGCGAAATTTTTTTTTTTAGTGCGAAAATGCTCCAAGCTTCAAGAATGGGCTGCAAAATTCCCATTTTGTTGCCAAATGATTTTCCAAACTTCAAAATGGCTACAAAATGATTTCCAAGCTTCAACATGGGCTGCTAAAATGTGTCTATTTTTCCATGGGCTGCAAAACTGTTTTTCTTTTCCCTTTGGCTGCAAGACATGGCCTCCAAGCTATGAAATGGCCTCCAAGCTACAAAATGATATGCAAAAACACTTTGCAAAGCCAAGGGAAATTACAAAAATGCCAACAGAGCCTCACAACCATGCATCTAAAGAAGTGAGCCCTTTCACAGAGATCACACATGAAGTCTCTCATTCCATTTCTTACCTCCTAAAACCATCAAAGCCCATAGCTCCAACTGAGAGCTCCAGTTGAGAAGACTACGCCACCTAAGGAGACTACCAGAGCAGAGGTCAATGTCCTGACCCAACCCACTCAGAAGGCCACCACAGAGCCATTATCTCCACAGGACCCTACCACTACTTGATCATCTCTTTAATTTTTTGTATTTACTTATTATATTAGTATAGATAATTCCATGTTTTGATGTTTTATATTCTGGGATTGGATGTATTGCATGATCATATATTATATTCTATTTTCTCAGATTAATATATAGACATTATTTTTGTTTAAACTTGACATTTTTCTATTTCCTCTACTCACTGAATCTTTTGTTTTTTTGAAACATGTGGTTTCTCCTATACGACTCAGACTCCATGCCACTCAGGAGGTACCACTTCCTCCCTTTATTTTTTTTAATCGCTCTTGAAACATTGAGGACAATGTTCAGCTTGGTTGGGGGGAGAGTTGAGGAAGGAAGTTTTGTTATTAAAGCTAAGTTATTTTGGTAATTTAGTTGCTTTTTGCTTAATTTTTAAAATTTTTAAAGTTTTGTTTTGAATACTCTCCATGGTTATTAAGGAAAAAATTTCAAAATGAAATGGGAGAAATTAAATTTTTGTCTTTTTACTTGAAACTTAGAGTTTCTATTATGTTTATCAAAGTTGATGAATTATTGAACTCCTATTGATTTCAACCTTATTTCTATCATTTTAAGCTTATCACACACCGTGCACACTAGGTTCCGTTTATAAGATGAAAAACTATTTTCCCCCTTGACTTAGGAAAATTAGACTTGGTACCTTTGACTTCATTTTAATAGTGTTGAGACACCTTATAAAAGGCCAATGAGCCTTTGGAAAAAGAAAGAAAAAGAAAAATGTTTTACTTGCCTTGAAACCCGAGCAAGGTCTGAGGGGTATATGGTGAAAATCTTTAAAATCTGGTGCCCTAAACTTTGATTGGCTGGGAGTCACCGACCTCAATGCTCGTTACATGGGTGAATAGGTGGAGTTTAGCATACTGTAGGTGCTTGGGTATTTAAAAATTCATTCTCAAAAGTCCGGGGTGAAATCCGAGGAGTTAGTGGTTGAAAAATCCTTAAAGCTTGATGCCCTAAACCTTGATTGGTTGGGAGTCATCGATGGACCCCCGTTACATGGACAATTTAGAAAAGAATGCCTTTAAGCTTTGCACTCCTACAAAAAAAAATTGTGAAAGAAAAGAGGTGCGTTCTTAGCCTATTGGAGGTTGATTAGTTTGCTAAGCTTTGAAAAGAACTAGGTTGAGGGGAGAGATTAGTTTGACGTACTATATCCGGAAACTAATAAATAACACATAGATTTTTGTGGAAGAGTAAGGATTGGACCTTTGGGAATGGAAATTATTTTGAAGCTTAAATTTGCATAATGCCTACTCTTTATGAATTGTGACTAGGCAAATTATTTGATAGCTCCTATTGAAGTTTGAGTTTTATTTCTTTCATGTTCCATGTGAGAGTTTGATCAGTCATGCCACTTAAACATTTTTTGGAGTGATCAACATGATTTTGTAAATTTATTACTTTTATTTTTATTTTTTCTCTTCTTCATTGCTAAGGGACTAGCAATATGTCGGTTGGGGGGAGTGATTACTACTCAAAAAGTGCTATTTTGTAGCTTGTAATTAACTCTTTTAAACACTCTTGAGTAGTAATTATTACCTTTTAACTCAATTGGCATGTTAGGGACCCTTGCAATCATTTCTAATCAAATTGTGTTAAGTTTTGGTGTTTTTGATAGCTTTTTGCTCACCAAAGCAATTTAAGAATGAGGGAGAGCTGAATATAGTTCATGGCAAAGCTTTTGGAAGCTCAAATTCATGAAGAACCAAGCTTTGGAGCTCCATAGCCTTTGCCAAAGTCGTTCAAAGGATGCAAGGAAAGAACAATGGAGAAGAGGAAAACAGAGTGAAGAAAATAGAGGACAGCAGCTGCAGTCTTCTTTCACACTTTTGGAGAACTTCCCGAAGTCCATTTTCTACATTCTATATACCATTTCAAAGCTCAGGAAGTCAAGAATCCAACGCTTCAAACCATGTACGATTTGGAGCTGAAATGAAAAAGATATGGCCTTCACAAGACAACTGCATCCAGCTGAAGGACAATTTCGCACCTTGCGAAATTGGAACTTCAACGTGCGAAATTTAAAGCCTACCTTGCGAAATGGAAATGGAATACAGCCGCACATTCACGGTGAAGCCCAACATGCGAAAGTGATTTTGCAACTTGCAAACTTGGATCTCAATGTGCGAAAGTGGATTCTAAGTTGCGAAATCAACTTGCGAAATTGTCGCAAGTCACCATGCAACGTGCGAAACTGGGATATTTGTGGACCAACTCTTTTAGATCTTTTCTTCAGATATTTTTGTATAAATTTCCATTCTTCTCCTTGTAATCCACCAACCATAAGATTTCTTAGCTAGGAAGGTTGGAAAAACTTCTCTATATATATTTCCTTGCATCCATTGTAAAGAATATTGATCAATATATAGAATATACAGAGCCTTGCTCTGTTTTTCCTTCTCTTTCATTTTCATTTTCTTGCTAGCCAAACATTCTCTGAGATGTTTTCTCAGAGGATGAGTGGCTAGGCTTTTTGTTTCTTGGGTGAAGGAAGCTAGGTGAAAAGTCCAGATGCAAAAGTGGAAAACTCTCGTGCTTTAAATACAGGTAGTTGGAGTTCCTTAGAATCACTTTGAATGGCCAATACATGGTAAGCTTCAGGTCTCTGTGGATGCTTATTGCTAGATCCATATCAGTCCATTAGTTATCATGTACGAGCCATTGGAAAGTGGTTCAAGGTGAAGACCCATAGTGTCTAAAGCCATTAATGGAACTTGACTACCATTTCTATTGACTTTTAATGGATTAAATCTTCATTGTTAAACCTATACCGGTTCGGGAAATAACTATAGGTTAAATCCCCATTGCGAGGAGAAAAATCCAGAATTTCCCACTTTGCAGTTGGCACCTGATCCTAGTAACCTGAAATCCCAAGAAACACCTTTCCTTCTAATTTATTTCTAGTTAATTTTAGTTACTTTATGTTAGGTTAGTTTAAAACCAAACCTTTTTCATTCAAACATCTTTATGTTTTCTTTTAAAGCTAACCTTGAAATGAAAAGGGCACCAATTCATCTTTGAATTAATATCATTTGTGAAGTGAAAACCCATCACAGTGAACGATCCTAGAACCACTATGCTATAATAGCTTGGCTACTTTAGTAATAGTATTTAAGGTATAAATTTTGTTGATACGCCTTTAAAGCTAAGCTACCATGAGTCGAATCACCTGCCCATCATGAATGGACTTCACCTTCTGATGAAGGGAAGAAGGAATAGCTCCAGCTCTATGAATCCATGGTCAGCCTAGTAGCAGGTTAAAGGATGTAGGAATCCTCAAAACCTGGAACAAAGTAAAGAATGTGGCTGGACCAATCTGCAAATCAATCACCAAGGTACCCATAACCTCCCTCTTAGTGCTATCATATGCTCTAACTGTTTGAGTAGAAGAACCTAAATCTGAATGTGCAAAACCAAGGGCTACAACAGTGGCTAAAGGGCAGACGTTCAGGGCTGAGCCATTGTCCAGCAGGACAGATGGGACTCTACGGCCTGAACAATCAATCATGATATATAAAGGGCGTACGTGGTCTGAACCCTCAGGTGGCAAGTCATCAACCGAAAACACAATGCAAGTGGCTCTATCGATTGTCATCATATGAATCAATCCATCTGGAGTGGTGGTAGTCTCTACCCTAATCTGACTCAAGGGATCGAATCAAAGCATCTCTATGAGTAGTGGAGGATGCTAATAAACTCCAAATGGAAATACGAGCTTGAGTGCTTTGTAGCTGTCTCAAAACCTCATCATCATCTCTCCTAACCTCCTCATGAGAGGTTGCACCCTCAAATGGTCTGACTTCTGGTGGTGGTGGCTAAGCTATCCTCCCACTATGAATCACAATTTGTATCTCTCTCCCCTTCAAATCATCATCCTCTGGCCATAAAGTGAACGGGACAAAAGTATCTTGACATCCAATAACCAAGGGTGTAGGATGAGTCAATTGGAATGGTGCCTCGTCTGGGATCAAACTGAATGGTGTAGGAGCCTGAGGACCTAATGAAACCCCATCAACTTTATAACTGTCATGCAAAACAATTGGCTCGGGTAATCCATCATCCCAACTCAACATGTGTATACTGTCATCCTCTATAAGGTCAATGTAATGAATATCTCCTGGAGATGGAGGCATTGCGTGTGTAGAATGGGCAAGAAGAGGGTTAGTGGTCACACTTGGCTGCCCCAATTAACCAAACCCTGGTCTATCAAATCCTGAATAGCATGTCTCAAAGCGTTGTAGTGATCTGTGTCATGTCCTGGTCCCTAATGATAAGAATAGTGTAGGTTTAATCTGAAGTGAGGTAGTACTGGCTTAGGTGCCAATGGAGTCAATAATCCATCCTCTATGAGCTTTTGAAAAGCTCGACTCAAAGGCATACCTAACTAACCGAGCTGACGTGATGGCCTTTGCACATAAGTGGTGGTCTGCGGAGCTCGGGGTCGGGCGTATGGGGCAGGAGGTCTCTCTTAGACATGTATAGCAAAAACAGGCTGTGAGACTGGATGTAGGTAAGTAGGAGTCATGGGTTTAGAGGGAGCAGGTGGCCTATACTGCACATGGGGTGATGGTGGATAGTAGAATCCAAAAGCTTGCCCAACTGTTTGATAGTGTCTAGGAGGTCTCATCCTTGCTGAACTGATAGCACCAACATTTTCTGATCTCTGTCATCCTAAAGGCTTCTTTCCATTAGAATCAGTAGGGAAAGACTCGGGCCACAATCCTCTAGCAATGCCCTCTTCTATACCATATAAAGCCTATACCAAAGATCCAAAATCCATAAATCCCATCAAGTTTCTAGCAAATCTAGGCTGCAAGCTTCTCAAAATCATGCTAATATAATCATTCTCTAAAGGACGATCAATAATCTGTGAAATCTTCTCCCTCCAGCGGGAGATAAATGAAGTAACTGACTCCTCTGGCCTTTGACTCAAAGCCTCTAACTCTCTCCTCAAAACATCAATGACAGTGTTAAATGCAAACTGTCTCAAAAACTCCTAGGCCAAGTCATACGGCGTGATACATCCAATGAAGCGAACCAACGTTGTGCTGCACCACTCAGGGACATAAGGAAAAACATAACCATCTGGGTCTCATCCATTCCGTGGGCCCTCATAACTGTATAATAAAGCCTTAAATGGATGCGAGGATAGCCTATGCTTGTGTATCTATCAATCTCGGGCATCCCGAACTTGGCTGGCAAACTGGCCACTGGTGCTCCATCAAAATCCTCCCAAGTAATAACTTCGTCTGAAGCCCTCATCTGTCTCAACCTCTGCTCAAGTCTATCCATATGTGTATGTGGGTCCTCTGAGGTTGGAATAGGCAAAGTGACAGGAGGCGGGGCAACCTCGGTCTGACTATGCAAAGTGAAAGGTATAGCTTGTGGTACTGACTAATTGGGCGGAGGAGGTGGCGGTACTGTAGTATCAAATTAGGCACTCTCTTGAACTAGGACCTGTTGGGACTATTGCCCATCCATCCTCTAACCAAGGTTAGCTATAGCCTCCTAGATAGAAGCCATGGCTGCGGCAAACTAGTCAACGGTAACTATCTATGAGTCCATATCCCTCTAATCTGATCTCTGATCTAACTGGTCTGATACTCTGGTCAATCTACCTCCAACTCCATTCCACAAAGGCAAATCCAGATCGGTCACGGTAAACCCTCCTACAAATATGGAAACACTGGATAAGGTGCGGTATGAATGTGACTTTGTAGAAATCAAGTGCATAGAAGTATAGCCCAAATATACTCAATCTGATACCCATCTCTGATCACACCAAAAAGAGACTATGGAAAGGATAATTGAACCCAACTATGACCAAGACAGCTCTGAAGGTTCACAAATGCACCCACGTGTGGGAGTGAAATCTTAATTAAGTCTAGGCTAACCTACAAGGTTGGGGTGGCTCTATAAGATAGGATGGGTGGGTTAAAGGATCCCTAGCAGAAGCGATCATACCCTCCAGCGGTACGCAACCCTCTGCACGCCTCCAAGGAGACGGGGTGCTTCCATGCAAGGTGGTCATCACCTCCACACATGCACTTCCTCACGTTCCCAAGGGGTTTCTTAATGGTGAAGGCTCTCCCATCTCTGAACACTCAGGGATAATCTAAAGTGCACAATGAAGGATGTGGGTGCACCCGAAAAGCCTAAGATCTAAAGTGAGATAGTGAACAAAGACAAGCAATCATACAAACATGCAAGAGAAAGGGTTGTCATGCAACAAGCAGTCATACCAAGTAGATAAGTATCATACAATCAAAGTCCTATCTAGCATGAGAGTGAATCATGCTGAAGTGGGCAAGCAATCAAGTGATCATTCAAGGCAATCAAACATGTTAGGACAACAAACCAAACAAGCAAGCAAATCGAATCACTTTGCCTAAAAAAAAGGGTACCCTTTAATCGACTAATTAAACGCCACATTTTCCTCAACTACTGTTCAAGCTTGATCCTCAAAATCCCCAACGGAGTCGCCAATTTGTGGACCTGCATTTTTCACGTGCGCCCCCACTCGATCGACAAAACTCGCTTTTTATTTGGTAAAAAATTAATTTTGAAAAGAAAAGTTGGAGTCGCCACTTATTTTACTTTTGTTTTAAAGGAAAAATAAAACAAGAAAGAAAAACCCTAAAGAGTGACTCCATAGTTTTTGGAAAAGCGTGTCTTTGAAAAACTTGAGTCTAAGTCCGGGGATCAGGTTACTTATTGGGAAGATACCTCTAGGAGGTAGCACACCTCTAAGCCCTAAAAAGGTCTCTACTAACTAAGTCAAGGGAGATGTGACAATTAAATGGTTGATCATGGATACCTAGGTAGGCTAGGTGATTTCAAAAAACAGCATGTCGAACAAGAAAGTCTGATCATAAGAGATAGTCAAAGTGCGTACCTGAACTGCTTCTCAAGTGCTATCATAGAACATCAAAGTTAGTATCAAAATATGACACATGACATGCATTCTATCAAGGATGATCAAACGAGCATCAAGGCAATCAAGTATGGCATCAAACATGGCTCATGATAACATACACATTCATAGAATTTTAGAGTTGGAGAGTGGAAAGAGCGTACCTGATTAGCAAGCATCCACACGTCTGGAGAACCTTGGTTGCAATTTCCCTTTTCTCGCTTCCTTTGTGCTTCTCCTAAAGACGATCCCCTAGAAAAAATCTTCGAATCTCCTATCTTTCCTTTCATTTTTTCCTCTTTTTTTTTTCTCCTCTGAAAACTGTCTCCCCCTCAAAAAAATCTCTGAGTCACTATATATTTCTCCTACCTAAGTTTTTATAGCAATTGGAGTCGTCCCAATTGAGGACTCTTCCTCTCTCCGAATTTTTATGTTTCATGCACCAGAAAAACTTCTTTTAAATTAAAAAAAAAAAAATGAATCCATGCATATCACAAAAGAGTCCTACCTTTTCTAAAAAAAACTTCCCCATTGGTTTGATTTTCTTATAAAACTTTAAATTATTAATCGGATAAATGAGTAAATATTTTCTCGAAAAAATGATCAAATGATTATAATAAATGAATGAATAAATAGGAAGATAATGAACAAATAAATAAGTAATAGTAAATAAAAATAGATGATCGATAATAATAAAAATAAATAAATAAATAAATAATAACTAAATAAATAAAAGTGATCAATAACAATGAAAATAAATTAAAGTAAATAAATAAATAAAAAATGATAAATGATTAAATAAAAGTGATTGACGATAATAAAATAAAAATAAAATAAGATAAAGATAAATAAATAAATAGATAGATAAGTAAATGAGATAAATGGGTCATGCAACCATACAAGTCACGTTAAAAATGTTTAATGGGTCAAGTGTACCTAAGTGAGCCTAAGTGGGCGTAAGGTGTCAAAATGGGCCCTAGTGAACTTAGACAGGCCTAGGGTGTCTAAATGGGCCTAAGGTAGTGCCTAATGGGTTGGGTATACCTATACGGGCCTAGGGTGAGACTAAGTGGGCCTAACTAAGTCTAACCTGAAGTTCACCTAAGTGAAGCCTAATCTAAACTTGAAGGACAACCAAGGTCATAATGTGGAGTCAGATAAACCCCTCAACCAAAGTCCCCAAAGTAGCTTAGAGAAGGTAAGCTACATGAGTAGTAATGGGCCGTCAAAGAATCACTGTGGAATATTGGAAGTGAACTTAAAGACATGTGTTAAAGGGACAAAATGGAGGGTCTACAGATTAGATATCGATGCGAGTTTGAGAATCGGTTAGACCACTTTTTTCATGTAGTGTTGACTCCTTCTAGTCTTTCGTTGAGTCTAGCATACTTCCTCCCTAGGGCTTTAGATAGTTTTATTTTCTTGAGTTGACATATTCTTTTGGTTTGTTGTCTCTTTCTACTTGACGTTTTGGGGATATGCTCATTGATCACGCTCACTTTTTTACATTCTTCACCTGTCATGGACTTGGTACTTCATTATTTGATCGATTTTCCTATTTCTATTTTCAACCCGATATTTTTATTACAAGAAGGTGAAAAGCATGTTTTCATATTCACACCATTTTTTAGAGGTTCGCCTTTATCACCTTATCATTTTTCTTTATGGAGCTAGGGTTGAAAGTGAATCAAAGATATTTTGTTATAGATGGAGTATCAATCTCATGAGAGTGTTGTTTTTCACGCCTCATTCATTTTCTAGATTATTGATAAAAATTCTTTAGTCACATTTGTAGCCATCTCACGTGGACACCTTTATGACCTTAGAGTTTCTGTCACTTATTCAGTTTTAGATTGCTATCGCAGGACCATATATCATGTGTTGTGTTGTACTTTTGATTTGAGGCATCTCTTCACTTGCACATTGTGGTCATGAGGCCTGACCTATCATGGAGGATATTGAGCCTATTAGCCTAGGATCGGAGATTTGACCTAGGGAGTTTGAGACTGTGACCCATCTTCTTATAATCAGAGCAGTGTCTTACCCACTCTCACACTTTGACTTTGCTTTGACCTACATCCATTCATTGTGAGCTTTACACAGTACCACCCTTGACACCATTATATGGCCTTTCCATCCCTAGTTGTTCTAGCATTGCATATCCTTTCTTTGATCCAACTAGGTAGAGTGTGAGGAGTTTGAGCCTAGGGTTGATCTTGCATGGCAAGAGATGGCTTATGATCTTTGGATGGCTTATGATGTGAGGATTGGTCAATTACCTTATGAGACTGTCACTTATTTTGCCATGAGTATAGATATTGATCTTGTATGATGAGATTTGGCTTGTGATGAGCAGTCGTGCTTGATAAGATCGTCGTTTACTTTACTTTGAGAGGATTATCTTTGAGATTATTATGGAGCATTCAAAGTACAGTTTGACGCATGATTCTAGAGGGTTGACGTGGTTATATCAGATAGACATTGATCTTCAATATCAATCATTTGAGGATTTGAGAACACGATGTTTGAGACCGTGGTTGCAGGATGGGTGACCTTCATTTCGGTTAGCTGATACCCTATTACCTTTGTTGACATCCGAACCATTGCTAGCCCTTTGAGCCTCGCATGAGCATCATAGTATTTTCTTTCTTATAGCCTTGCTCACTGATTACTACCAAAAAGTGCTATTTTGTAGACCTAATTATAATGGTTTTAAGCACCTTTGAGTAGTAATCATATTCATTTAACCCAATTAATTCATTAAGGTCCTTAGTAATTGGTTTTAACCATTTTGTGGCAAGTTTACATGTTTTTATCAGCTTATGAATCGATTCAAGCATGCCAAATGATGGAGGAGCTACTTGGACAAGTTAAAGCAAGGATTTTGGACGTTTACAAGCTTGAATTTCAAGTGGAAACACGAGCACAAGCAAAGAGAAGCAAAGAGGAAAAGCAAGCAAAGTAAAGAGAATCAAAATGTAGCAGCTGCAGTCTTCTTTCGCACTTTTGGAGCACTTCCCGAAGTCCAATTTTTACATGCTATATACCATTTTAAAGCTCTTGAAGTCAAGAATCCAACGCTTCAAACCGTGCACGATTTGGAGCTGAAATGAGGAAGATATGGCCTTCGGAAGCCAACTGATCCAGGTTATGCGAAAATTTCGCATTCCACAAGGTGTAATGCGAAATTCGCATTCAATTCGCATTCAGTTCGCATTACATTCGCATAACCCACGCGAATTTTGCTCTGTTTTGCCGACTCCACTTTAGATATTTTCCTTTGTATTTTGTGATGTAATTTCCTTTCCTATCCTTGTAACTAACCAATCATAAGCTTTTGCAATTGTAAAGACTATATAAGGGGTAGAAATCACCTCTTGAAATAGAATATAGAACATAGGTTATGTTTTACACTCTCTCGTTTCTCTTTTCTCTTCACTATTTTATTTTCTTAGTAAGCCAAACAGCCTCTAAGGGCTTTTCCTCAGAGGATGATTGGCTAAAGCTTTTAGTTTCTCAAAGTATGGATGTTATGTGATGGCTTGGATGCAATCCCATGGAAATTTCTCACACCCGGAAGGTAAGGTAGACGTTTTTCATTAATGGTTCATTAATGCAAAGTTCGGTTTTTATTTCCTTTGGACAACTTCCAACGGCCAATACTTGATAAGCTTTTGGATTTCTATCCATTAGTTATCTCCTACGAGCTATTGGAAGGTGAGGTTTTCAATTCCAAGTTTTGTATTAATCCATTAGAACCAATTTCAAATGGCCATTGAAAGGTGAGTTTATCACTTAGAATGACTTTGAGTTGCCAATATTTGGTAAGCTTTTGGCTTTAGACCATTAGTTATCTCTTACGAGCCATTCAAAGGAAGTCTAAGGTGAATAACCATTGATGAAATTCACTACCATCTGTTTTGTCATTTTAAAGGATTAAAACTTGATTTGCTAAATCCATACCGGTTCGGGAAGCAAGCATCACCATAGTTGCAACCCCAACGCGAGGAGCCTATCCTGAGATTTCCAATTTGCATAAGAGCCAGAGCATAGCTATCCTATCTTTGAGAAACTTGTTTTTACACCCTTTCCTTTTAGTCTTTAATGTTAGCTTAGATTAGTTTAAATCTTTCTGAAATATTTACATCTTCTTTTAAAGCTAACATCCATAAGAAAATCACCCATTTTCCTAATTTGAATATCACTTGTGTTTGCGAAAACCCTTCCCAGTGAACGATCCTAGAACCACTATGCTATAGTAGCTTGGCTACTTTAGTAATAGTATTCAAGGTATAAATTTTGTTGATACGCCTTTAAAGCTAAGCTACCATGAGTCGCATCAAATGGCGCCGTTGCCGGGGAAGGTGCCACAAGCACAGTGAAGCAACCATTAAGGGTAACTTGTGATCTTCATCACAAGTTTGGTGAGTTTTCTTATAATTTTTTTTTAGTTTAGTTTTTATTTAGTTAAATTTTTTATTCTCTTTTCTTTTATTTTTGTTTTAATTTCAATTTGTGCATTCCTTGTTGGATTCGAGACCAAGAGGGAACCCTGGTACAAGTTGAAGAAAAGAGCCTTAGTTGAATATCATTTTTAAAAAAATGGAAATTCCACATGAAGATCAAAGCTCTCATTATGATCATGAGAAGGACAAATTTGCATACTTATCCATGAGGGATCGGATTGAGTTAGGGAAAAGGCAAGTTCAACAAAGCCAATGGGGTAGTAAGTATGCTTTGAATGGAGATGATTCATATGAGCATACGGTAGGGGAGTGCCCTACCATTCCAACTATGAGAGACATGTACGGTTACCAAAGCTCCTACACCTCAAGTTGGAATAACCATCCCAACCTTACAACCCAACCTCAACCTCAACCATCAATGAGTACATCTTCATTGGAGCAAGCCATTTTGAAGATAAGCAAAGTCATGGAGGACTTTGTAGGTGAGCAACAAAAGATCAACTCTCATCTTAATGAAAAGATTGATAATTTGGAGAGTTCATTAAATGTAAGAATGGAGGGGGTTTATAATGATCTATCACTAAGGATAGAAAAAGTTCAAGACTCCATTGAGAAGCTCACCAATCTCGACATAGCAAGGGGGAAAAGGAAGCTTCCTCCTCAACCCCACCATAACCTTCAAGGAACCAATGCAAAAAGATCAAGGAAAGTGTTGATGATCGACACTTTGGTGGGGGATTGCTATGACAACTCTATGGACCAACCTTCCATTGAAAATCATAAGGTTCAAGATGATAAAGGGTTACTTGAACCCTTTAAAGCATCCACTTCTCCGGGGAAGAGAAGAGAAACGAATTCCCTTGGACCAAATGGGAAGGATGCCAATTTTGTTTGGGATCCAGGGGGAATTCAACATGAAGTGGGTGTGTGAGTGAGGATGAGCTAAATAGTTCATCTTCTTTTTGGGGTACATGCTATCAGCTTCATTTAAATTCTATGTTTTCTTTAAATTTATGCATGTTTTAGTTTGAATTTTTAGCTTTAATTTAGTTTTAATATGTTTTTAAGATGAGTTTTGAAGTGTTCATGCAGGTAGGAAAGCTTGAAGAATGAAATTATGGTGAAAACAAGGGAAAATGGTGAAAGCAAGGCAAAACAGGGGAGAAAAAACCAAGTCTCAGCCATTTTCGCATAACCTCTTGTGGAATGCGAAATTTTCGCATAACACACCCCATATGCGAAAATGCTTTTGTACCAATTTTCAAAAATGCATGCTCTCGGTCCCTTCCAAAAATCCCTTATGCGAATTTCACAGGAATGCGAACCATATGCGAACCATATGCGAATTCGTTTTTGGGACAAATTTTCAAAACCATGCTCTCTGTCTTGGTATTCCACAGGAATGCGAAATTCGCATTTCCTCTTTAAAGGCCGTGTTCTCATCTTCAAATGCTAAGGTTCTTCTTCATTTCTCTCAACAAATCCATCCCTTAACCAATTTCAGCCCTGTACTTACCAATCCAAAACCTCAAGCTAAGCATTCAAGCCACGTTTTCTTCAAAGAGAACCCATGGCCGCCGGGTAGAGGAGCTCCAATTTTCAAAATTTCTTCATGAAAAAGCTCCAATTTCCAAGCCTATTCACCATGAAAAATCCTTTTATTACCTTAGCCAGCATTTCCCACCCTCAAAAGCCAAAAATTTCCACAATTTGAATGAGCTTCAAAACATCAAGTGGGCGTGTGAATAGTGCAAATGCGAAAATTTCGCATTCCACCATGTGAACAGTGCAAATGCGAAATTCGCATTACCTTCCCCCATATGCGAAATTTTCGCATTCCACCTTGTGTTATGCGAAATTCGCATAACACCCCCCCTTGTGCGAATTTTTCTCACCACCCTTCCCTTGTGCCAATTTTTGAGCTTCTTCATCCCTACCATCCCCAATCCCAAGCCTTTGAGCCTTGTCCTCAGCTGCTCAAAGTGGGGCCCACTCATCATTTTTGTAAATATTTAGTATAAATTCCTCTCTCATTCAATTTTTGAATTTTGAAACAGGTGGTTTACCTTCTCAACTCCAAGTCCACATCACATGAGGTACCACTTCCTTCCTCCTTATTTTCGATTCAAACATTGAGGACAATGTTCATCTCGGTTGGGGGGAGAGTTGAGGAAGTAAGTATTTCCTATTTTAGTTAGTTATTTTGTTGGTTTTTGCCCTTTTTCAAATTTTTTGTTTCACTCTCTATGGTTGTTAAGGATAATTTCTCAAAATAAAATAGGATAAGTCGAGTTTTAACTTAATTACTTAAGTCTTAGAGTTTGTTTTATGCTTTCAAAGTTGATAATCTATTGAAGCCCTCTTTGATTTCGAACTTATTTCTTCCATTTCAAGCTTTACACACACCGTGCACATTAGATCCCGGATTTATGATGTAAAACTTTCTCACCCTCTAAGCTTAGGAAAATTTTGACTTGGTTCATTACTTAACTTTTTTTTTAATAGTGTTGGGACACCTCAAAAAGACCAATGAGTCTTAGAAAGAGAAAAAGAGAAAGAAAAAGGAAAAGAGAAAAAGAAAAAGAAAAAGAGAATAAGCTTCTATTCTTTCCTTGAAACCTAAGCATGATCCGAAGGGGTGGCGAAAGCCTTTAAAACCCGATGCCCTAAACCTTGATTGGTTGGGAGTCATCGATCCTCTGCTTGCTACATAGGTGAATTGGTTAAGTTTAGTGAGTAAAAAGAATTGTGAATAAGAAGGTGCGTTCCTAACCTATTAAGAGTTGGTTATTTTGCCAATGTTCGAGAAAAGCTTAGGTTGGGGGGAGAGGATAGTTGTACATACTATATCCGGAAGCTAATCTCATTAACACTTAGCTCATTATGGAAGAGTTTGATCCGGAACCTTGAGAGTAGAGATTCTTTTGATACTTAATTGCATAATCTTCACTCTTTGTACTTTTTGTTTAAGTTTTAGCTTTGACAACTCCTATTGTATTTTGAATCTTCATATCTTTAGTCCACCATGTGAGATGTGTTTTGATATCATCATGCCACTCATATCATTTTTTGGAGTGATTTGCATGATCCCTTTTATGTATATTATTATAGTTTACTTAGTTTTTATCTCCTCCATTGCTAAGGGACTAGCAATGAGTCGGTTGGGGGGTGTGATTACTACCAAAAAGTGCTATTTTGTAGACCTAATTATAATGGTTTTAAGCACCTTTGAGTAGTAATCATATTCATTTAACCCAATTAATTCATTAAGGTCCTTAGTAATTGGTTTTAACCATTTTGTGGCAAGTTTACATGTTTTTATCAGCTTATGAATCGATTCAAGCATGCCAAATGATGGAGGAGCTACTTGGACAAGTTAAAGCAAGGATTTTGGACGTTTACAAGCTTGAATTTCAAGTGGAAACACGAGCACAAGCAAAGAGAAGCAAAGAGGAAAAGCAAGCAAAGTAAAGAGAATCAAAATGTAGCAGCTGCAGTCTTCTTTCGCACTTTTGGAGCACTTCCCGAAGTCCAATTTTTACATGCTATATACCATTTTAAAGCTCTTGAAGTCAAGAATCCAACGCTTCAAACCGTGCACGATTTGGAGCTGAAATGAGGAAGATATGGCCTTCGGAAGCCAACTGATCCAGGTTATGCGAAAATTTCGCATTCCACATGGTGTAATGCGAATTTCGCATTCAGTTCGCATTCAGTTCGCATAACCCACGCGAATTTTGCTCTGTTCTGCCGACTCCACTTTAGATATTTTCCTTTGTATTTTGTGATGTAATTTCCTTTCTTATCCTTGTAACTAACCAATCATAAGCTTTTGCAATTGTAAAGACTATATAAGGGGTAGAAATCACCTCTTGAACATATAAGATAGAATAATATAGAATAGATATTACGTTTTACACAGAGCTCTCTCGTCTCTCTTTTCTCTTCACTATTTTATTTTCTTGGAAGCCAAACAACCTCTGAGGGCTTTTCCTCAGAGGATGATTGGCTAAAGCTTTTAGTTTCTCAAAGTATGGATGTTATGTGATGGCTTGGATGCAATCCCATGGAAATTTCTCACACCCGGAAGGTAAGGTAGACGTTTTTCATTAAAGGTTCATTAATGCAAAGTTTGGTTTTTATTTCCTTTGGACAACTTCCAACGGCCAATACTTGATAAGCTTTTGGATTTCTATCCATTAGTTATCTCCTACGAGCTATTGGAAGGTGAGGTTTTCAATTCCAAGTTTTGTATTAATCCATTAGAACCAATTTCAAATGGCCATTGAAAGGTGAGTTTATCACTTGGAATGACTTTGAGTTGCCAATATTTGGTAAGCTTTTGGCTTTAGACCATTAGTTATCTCTTACGAGCCATTCAAAGGAAGTCTAAGGTGAATAACCATTGATGAAATTCACTACCATCTATTTTGTCATTTTAAAGGATTAAAACTTGATTTGCTAAATCCATACCGGTTCGGGAAGCAAGCATCACCATAGTTGCAACCCCAACGCGAGGAGCCTATCCTGAGATTTCCAATTTGCATAAGAGCCAGAGCATAGCTATCCTATCTTTGAGAAACTTGTTTTTACACCCTTTCCTTTTAGTCTTTAATGTTAGCTTAGATTATTTTAAATCTTTCTAAAATATTTACATCTTCTTTTAAAGCTAACATCCATAAGAAAATCACCCATTTTCCTAATTTGAATATCACTTGTGTTTGCGAAAACCCTTCCCAGTGAACGATCCTAGAACCACTATGCTATAGTAGCTTGGCTACTTTAGTAATAGTATTCAAGGTATAAATTTTGTTGATACGCCTTTAAAGCTAAGCTACCATGAGTCGCATCACTCACCTTTTACACTAGGATAGGGGCCCTTTGGTGAATATATGCTTTATTCGGGAGTCTCATCATACCTCTTTGTTCATATCATTTTGTCATCACATTTCTTTCTATGCCATGAGTGATGATCTTTCACATTTCAATGCATGGAGGACGGTCATGTCCCATTCCACTCCTATCTCATGGACATTGGTTCAAAGATCCTTAGTTGATAAGGTCATCTTGTCAAAGAGAGTTCGCCTACATCTTTGTTTGAGAGTATATCCATTTCATTATGTATTCTTAGTGGAGCTTATTTGTTAATATTTGGAGTATGTGCAAGTAAAACAAAAAACAAAAAAACAAAAAAAAAAGTAAATAAAAAAAACGCATTTATGTATGTATATAGTGTCATTCTCCATTGAGTGTATATACTAGTCATTAAGGTTGTTTTATTGAGTTAGTTGCTTATGAAAGTTCGTATGTGAACTTTCAAGAGACTATCATCTTCTTGTGTCTATCTTGTTATGTATTTTACGTGTGAGAGACAAGTGACCTTATCCTAGGGACTCTGGATCATTGTCATTTTCTTCTTTACATACTTTGGTGAATTAACTGTTCTCCATGGCTTGATTTGAATGGATTAGTGCTCATTCATTTTCCTTCGATCTATTTGTTCCTCTCGTGGTATTTCATTCACCTTGCCTACATTGTTCTTTGTTCATATCAATTTACATTCTATGTTCGATATTTTCCACACATCATTCTTATACATCCCATCAACAATTCGATATTCTTCATTTCTTTTATTTCATCATTGATAAATTCATCTTAGATTCTTTCTTCTTCATTGATATATTCATATTGGACGTCCTTAGATCCATGGTTTATGAGACTCTTTGCACATATTGCATTTTATACACGAGGGTATGGGGTTTCTCATTGGGATTATTGAGCCTAATTTCCATTCATTTCTTCACCTTATTACCCTAGCCTAAGTTACGTCCTGAGTCTTAAGACCACCCTGAGGCCATGACATCACACATTGTGTTTGATAACTCTTATGTGGGTGATACTTGGGATTGGTTCGAGAGCATTTTGATTGTGATGGACCAAGAGTTATGGTATGGCCCTACACTGGGGCAAATCCACTTCAGAGATTTTTTATCGGATATGCAGTCATTTTGCTTGATACATTGCATTGGGACACACCTTTCTTAGTCGAAGGTTGATTTTTTAGATGACCATTATGCCAAGGCATACTTCTCAGTCGATGATGGATTTTGAGTCAAGACTATTCCTCAGAGAATATCAGACCTCCTTTTTCACATTGGAGCTTGGGACATGATTGGTATATTTCATCTGGTGTACCTTACACAGGGGCATACCCCTCTTAGTTGATGATGGTTTTTGAGGCATAGTTGTTCCTTGGATGTGATTAGATTCCTTTCACATTAGAGTACGAGATATGACTAGGTGATTTCTTTGATGTGATTACAGGAGCATAACCTTCTCATCATTGTTGACAGATTTTTAAGATGATTGGATCAGGACACAGACACTTGTGATAGGATGCAGTGGAGCTTAGTCATTTCAGAGATTGCCCTATATTGGGGCATAACCCTTTCATTGGCGATTAATCTTAGAGATACCAGCTTACATCGGGCCATGATCATGTCAGAGTGCATTTTTGTTGAAGCATACCACTTCATTTGATCTTTTTCACATTGGGATATACTCTTTCTTTAGAGGAAGTCAGATACTCTCTTCACATCACCACGATGACTTTGAAGAGTGGAGATTCATTTTGATCAGATGTTGTATGATTGGTTGTACTTCTCCTATGATGCTTGATTTGGAGATGCTTACATTGGGGCATAGCCTACTCATCAGTGATAGATTTTGTGAGATGACAGTTTATGCCAGACACATACTTCCTAGAGATTATCTTGCACTTAGGGCTTACCCATTTTGAGAGGATGTATTCATACTGGGGCATAGCCATTTTATCGATTTTGACTTTGAGACTCCACCTCCTATTTATGATTGTTGTTTTCGATGGATTATAAAGTTGTTGACACCCTGGGATCAGCTTTCTTAGCTCACTTGGTTTGATTTGGCTACCCACTTACCTCTGTTACATACCCATACATCCTACATTTGACACCATTATACCTGCATCCATCTTATCAAAGCCTTACATCTTTTATGCCAACATATTTCATCATCTTACATGACTTTATCCTTTTTTTTTCTTGATTAGGAGAGGATACAAACCAGTCTTGAGTTTTTTGGTTGAGTTTTCACATGCCTTGGGACTTTAGGTTCAACATCTTCCACGATGGTAGGACCTGCTAGATTGTTGATGTATTTGTGATGATGTTTTTATCTTGATAGCTGATATGTTGTGTCTTGCTTTGTTTACATTTTAGAATTGGAGTCTTGGTCAGCATTTTTCGGTCAGCATTTGCTTTGTCAGCATAGTTTCGGTGATGCTTGGTCACGTTTAAGCATTTGTTCATTGAGACTTTGTATATTTTTTTCATTGCATCATCGTTGAGCATATCCTAGAGTGTCTTGTATGGTGACATTCTATGTCTTATGTTGGTTACTATCTTACACTGGGGCATACCCCCATCCTTGAGCTCATCAGATCTTTTGTAGATTTTCTCACTACTTGATCTATTTCTTGATCTTTGTGAGTCGTCATACTGGAGCATACCCCCTTTAGCACTCTTCTACTGGGGCATACGCCTTCTTTGGGTTCATCATATCTCCTATTGATTTCATGGTCTTTAACCCATTTGCTAATACTTCCGAGTCTTTTACTGGGGCATACCCCATTTTCATTGAGTTCATTATCCCAATCACTTCTTTAGGGTTCTTTTGGGTGTTTCTAGTTGTAGACCACATTCCTTGTTTCTTGTTTTTGCTTTAGGTGTTTTCGTTTGCAGATCGCATACTTCTTCCATTTTCTTCAAATTTTTTTAGGGCATTCCTTTTTCATCAGTTTGTTTAGGACATCTTCTTACTGTCAATTTGTCTAGGGCATCTCCCTACCGTTACTTTTTTTAGGGCATCTCTTTTTCTTCTAAGTTGTTTAGGGCATCCTCATTTCCTTCAGCTTATTTAGGGGCATCCCCCTATTGTCAGTTTGTTTAGGGCATCCCCCTTCCTTCAGCTTGTTTAGCGCATCACTCTTTCTTCATTTTATTTCAGGCATCCCATTTTCTTTAGTTTGTTTAGGGCAACCTTTTTCTTCAGTTTATTTAGGGCACTCCTCATTTTCTTCAGTTTGTTTAAGGCATTCCTCTACTATCAGTTTGTTTAGGGCATCCCCCTACCGTCAGTTTGTTTAGGGCATCCCCCTTCCTTCATCTTATTTAGGGCATCCCCTTATTGTTAGTTTGTTTAGGGCATTCCCCTTCCTTCTATTTTTTTTAGGGCATTCCTCTTTCATCAGTTTATTTAGGACACCCTCCTATTGTCAGTTTGTCCGGGTCATCCCCCTACCGTTAGTTTGTTTAAGGCATCTCCCTTTCTTCTAGGTTGTTTAGGGCATCCCCATTTCCTTCAGCTTATTTAGGGGCATCCCCTTACTGTCAGTTTGTTTAGGGTATCCCCCTTCCTTCAACTTGTTTAGGGCATCCCCCTTTCGTCATTTTATTTTGGGCATCCCATTTCCTTCAGTTTGTTTAAAGCAACCTTTTTCTTCTATTTATTTAAGGCTCTCCTCCTTTTCTTTCATTTGTTTAGGGCATTCCCCTACCGTCAGTTTGTTTAGGGCATCCCCCTTACTGTCATTTTGTTTAGGGCATCCCCCTTCCTTCAGTTTTTTAGGGCATCCCCTTACTGTCAGTTTGTTTAGGTCATCCCCCTTCCTTCAGTTTTTTTTTTGTTTTTTTAGAGCATCCCCATTTCCTTTAGTTTGTTTAGGGCATCCCTTTTCCTTCAGCTTGTTTAGGGCATCCCCCTTCCTTCAGTTTTTTAGGACATCCCCCTTCCTTCAGTTCAGTTTTCACCACCATAAATCAAACATCTATGGGCATTTTAGATTCACCACCATAGATCAGACATCTATGGGCATTTTAGTTTTACCACCATAGATCAGACATCTATGGGCCTTTATCAGTTATCACCACCATAGATTTTCATCTATAGGCCTTTATCAGTTTTCACCACCATAGATTTTCATCTATGGGCATTTTAGTTATTTCACCACCATAGATCAGACATCTATGGGCATTTTAGATTCACCATCATAGATTTTCATCTATGGCCCTTTATCAGTTTTCACCACCATAAATTTTCATCTATAGGCCTTGATCAGTTTTCACCACCATAAATTTTCATATATGGGCCTTTGTCAATTTTCACCACCATAGGTTAGACATCTATGGGCATTTCAGATTCACCACCATAGATCAGACATCTATGGGCATTTCAGATTCACTACCATAGATTTTCATCTATAGGCCTTTTATCAGTTTTCACCACCATAGATTTTCATCTATGGGTCTTGATCAGTTTTCACAACCATAGATCAAACATCTATGGGCATTTCAGATTCACTACCATAGATTTTCATCTATGGGCCTTATCAATTTTCACCACCATGGATTTTCATCTATGTGCCTTGATTAGTTTTCACCACCATAGATCAGACATCTATGGGCACCACCGTAGACCAACCATCTATGGACATTTTAAATTCACCACCATAGATCAGACATCTATAGGCATTTCAGTTTTCACCACCATATATTATTATCTATGGGCCTCGATCAGTTTTCACCACCATAGATCAAACATCTATGGGCATTTCAGATTCACCACCATAGATTTTCATCTATGGGCCTTGCTCAATTTTCACTACCATAGATCAGACATCTATGTGCATTTCAGTTTCACCACCATAGATCAGCCATCTATGAGCATTTAAGTTGATTCACCACCATGGATTTTCATCCTTGGGCCTTTGAGATTATCACCACCATAGATTTTTATCTGTGGGCCTTTGAGAGTTTTACCACCATAGATTGGCATCTACGAGCATTTCAGTTGTATCACCACCGTAGGACTTCACCTATAGGCTTTCTGATTTAGCATTTAGAGTTAGCTTTTTGGTTTGGCTTCCAGAGCCTTTTTTTTTTCACAGTTTAGCATTTAGAGTCAGTCTTGTCATTTAGAGCCACAACTCCTGATTTTCATAATCACTAGCATTACATGCTTTGTTCTCACAGATTCACATTCCATCTTACTTGTTTCTTCGTTGCATATGTGCTTCTCACTTCATTATGATATTCTAGAGTTTCTTTTCATCTTTTATGCAAGATATAGCTCTGTGAGCTTGTAGCATGTATCTTGATTGTATTGTTAGATACTCTACACCTTGTGTCCTCGTATGGTACACATTTGGTTTTTCCCTTTGTACTCATTTCTATGCTCTTTGGTGGTTCGACTGCTACTCGACTTCGCATCAATTTTCAAGCCACTTTTAGAGGCCTTTTTAAAGAGAGTCTGGATTCATAGTGTAGCTTTAGAGGCACCCTAGGAGTTTCTTTTTTCTTGTCTAATCCGTTCTTGCTTGTTTTTGTAGGGTTTTAGAACCTCTTTGTTCTTGTTTTAGTTTAAGAGAGCCTGAGTCATACTGGGAAAAATTTGGTGGTCTTTCTTTTTCTTTGGCAAAGCCCACTTCGTTTCGTTTGTGTATACACTCACTTTACTCGTGGACTCTAATGAAGAGGGGCATATTTGTAGACCCCAAAATTTGTCACATTTTTATTTTTACATTAATTTTGAACTCAATTTTATCAATAAATTTCAAACCCGATTACATGTGTTATTTTTTTGGCCAACTCACCCTTTTAATTCTTAGTTTTTATTATTTTGTAAATTGTTTTACTTTTATTTCTATTTGTTATTATTATATTATATTATACTTTTATATTTATATTTTATTCATTTATTTTATGTTCTCTCTCCTCTCTCCTCTCTCCTCTCTTCCTCTTTCTCCTCACCCTATCTACCCTCACCTACTCCACATACCCTCCACGTCCAAGGCCCCCCTAATCTCCACTCTTCATCATTTTTTTCTTTCTTTTTTTAATTTATTTTATTTTATTTTTTGGTTGCATGGTAATTGATTTGGATTTGGGCCTATTACTTATTGGTTATTTATTTGGGCTTTAAGATTTGGATATGGGCTTATGCATTTATGTTTGTTTGTGGGCCATATGTTTGGGCTTTGAGATTTGGGTATGCATATTGTTTATCTTATTTGGACTTAGGCCTATTGTTTATTGGTTATTTATTTGAGCTTATTGGATTGGACTTGAGACATTATTTCCTTTGACCATATGTATTATTAATGTGGGCTTGTTAATTGATATGAATTTTAGGCCCACATTATGGGTGAAATTTGTTGGATGACTTGAATATTTGATATGGGCTTGATCAATTTGAACTATTAAATTTGGATATGAGACAATTGTGGTGCATATTAAATTAGGTTTGGATCATGAGATATTAAATTTAGGCCTAGTAGAATTTATTTTAATTTATCATGTTTTGGGGTTTGATTAATTGAACTTATATTTTGACTATTAATTTGAAAATTTTAGATTAGGGTTTATGATATGTGAGATATTTTTGTTGCGCTATATTCATTAATTTGGGCCCATTTTTAATTGCTGAAATTTATTGGACTAATTTGAAATTTGAATTTGGGCTTGAATAATTATTTTGGACTTTACATATTTTTGGATATTTACGTTTTTGCTATTCTTGTTTTTGCATGGACCTATTCTGCAATTTTGCTAGCTGAGTACTAATTTATGACACATAGAGCATGAAATTTCATAGAAGAAAGTGAGATTGAAAAAGCTGTGAGAAGACATTGAACTTGTTGTAAGTTTATTTGGATACATATTTTATTTTCCACTTTTATTTGGTTTTATTTTTATTAGTTCTTGTAAATATTCGTTTGTATATATTTATTGAGTGTGTACATAATTGAACATAGAACAAACTAGAAATTTTGGTTAAATAAGAGGAATAATTCAGTAAATATGTTTTAATAAACTAATAGTTCATACTTTTTTTTAATAAAAGGAAGTTTTTTTATTAATAAAAATTTAGAAAAATGCTTTTATAAAAATCCAAAATTTTTTTTAATAGAATTTGAAAAATTGTTTTTAAATTTGATTGTCCAAAAATTTCTTTATTTAATAAAAATTGTTCAAAAATTGTTTTGTAAATAAAGTTGTCCCGAAAATTAATTTTTAATAAAATTGTCCAAAAAATGGTTTTTTAAATAATTTGTATAAATCACTATTTACAAAAATTGTTCTTTTGCTTAATGCTAGAATCTCCAATACCAAGAATTGGTAAAGAAGATCCATCACCAATAAGAACTGAATCTGAACCAGAATAATTTCGAATATTAGTTAACATACCTTGCTTACCTGTCATGTGATTTGAGGCTCCTGTGTCTGAGGTCCATTCCGTTTCAGCAATTGTGTTATCCAAGGTAAGTGCTGCCAGTGCTGGTGGTATGTCATCTTGTTGTGTTGGCCTTTTGGGCACCCACCAACATATTTTTGCAATATGTCCTACCATGCCACAATATTGACATTTTTCTTCACGATAGAGGTCTCTTTCAACAGGTGTCATACGTCGCTCTCCAGGTGGGGGAGGTCGTCTTTGTTGAGTGCTGGACGTTGGGCTAGAGAGATAGCCACGATTCTGGTCCTTTGATTGTTGTGCTTGAAATCCTCTTCCCGTTGAAGTGAATTTTTGTTTGTTACCTTGATATCCTATGGAGAATTGTGGTATCTTGTAGATTTTTTTGTTATCCCAACATATCTTGGAGAATTTCATCATCTCAGCTTTCTGGTGTTTAAATAGAGGAAGTG